>CAUYLG010056752.1:0-60605 GCA_963573385.1 Cacajao melanocephalus | reverse complement strand
CTATACTTTTAAATTAACTTTTTCATTTGATATTATCTATATGTATTTAGTTGTGATGATAGTTATTTTCATTATATTGCTTCATACTTTTATTTAAACCATTTCTCTATTGCTGAATACTTAAGTAGTTTTTAATTTTATTAGGATAAATTCCTGGGAGGGGGATTATTAAGTGAAATAATATGAAGAACTTTATGACTTATGTTTGCCTTATTGCTTTCCCAAAGAGTTGTAACATTTTACAATGTTACCATTTGAGTTAAGGGTTTTTTATGTGGTTGCTAATTTAGTAAATATAGGAGAAAAATCAAAGTTTCTCTGATTTGCTTTTGTATGATTTGTCTGTATACTTTGTTCATTTATATAAATAAATGTCTTAATGGTTTCTATACCTATTTGCAGGAGTTATTTATGTCATAAATACTTGATAGAAGAATTTTTCATGGTTTGTTGTCCTTTTAGTTTTAATTTTAATTTTTGCTGTTTGCTCATTCTAATAATTCTTCCCCCTTTTATTATTGTCAGATTAATAAGTATGAAAAGTTTAAAATTTATTGGAACTTTAAAATCTTATTAACTCTCATAAGCAGCTGAAACTGATTGAGATACTCTGAAAAGTTCAAGACTTATTCATAAAACAAATTAGCTTTCTTCCTAGTCTGGTATTTAAATACCAACTCAGTTTTTTTTTTCATTTTAATCAAAATATTTAAAATTTTCTGTGTCTTATATTTTTCTAGGTCTAAACCTTCATGACATAGTAAAGTTGTTTTACGTGTTAGAAAAAGATAAAAGATTTTTAAAATCCTAAAAATGTTTCAACCTGGAATATACCAAATCATTTCATTTTGACACTTTTTTTCATATTTCTGAAAAATATTGCCTTAAAAGTCATACAATTATATATAGTCCCAAAATCCAGGACCTTTACATAACAGAAATTTACTCTCTGCAAATTCAGAGTTTTGACATGAGAATAAGGGCTAAACACACTTTCCTCTACCTGTACTGACTAGGTCTTTTTTTCTTAAATAGCTGAATTAAAACAAGCCACTGACTCCTCATCAGAAATGATTTACTGTATTAAATATGAGTGCTTTGTATCAGTTCATCAGTACATTTTATGCCCCCGATCAGATTGAAATTTTTATCAGATTTACAGTGAACATTTTGAGGTTCAATTAAATGATGAATTGTTCTGTTTCAAAGAAAGTAAGTAATTTACCTTATATCATGATGTATATAATAGAAAAAGATGTGATTCAAAAGCACTCTAAAATGCTGAAACATTTAAGCAGAGGAAAAGAGAATAGATATGAGGTTTATATACTGAAATGAGTATAATGGCCTTGTAGTTAAATAGAGGGATTGTCTTGAAACTTTCTTTTTCTAAGGTATGTATGGGCAAAGCTCTAGTTTGTCCTAATTATTCATTAAATACTATTTATTAAGCACATTTGTTAAGGCAATTGAATCAGCAGTGCCTTCATTTGTTAATGTGTGAGTTAAATTTTCTTTATGAACAGGAATATCTTCAGATTGCTGCCATAAACAGTGGTAGAGTCGGAGGGTTGAAGTTCAGGAATTATTTTGTTCTTCTTATCCATAACCCTTAAAATGCTATTGACTTTATTTCTGTCTTTACCATTAGTCAACTTTTTGATCCTGGGTGAATCAGTTAATCTGTTTGGGTCTCAGTTTCTTCATCGTTACAGCAAAGGAGACAGACTAGTCCATCTCGAAGAATCTCTCCAACACTAAAATATTAGGCTTCCAAGTGTAGAAAATTTGTAATTATTTTGCTCAGGAACTCATTCCTCATGAACCTGAATTTTTATATTTATCAATTCCCATCGTTTATTTCTTTGGATATTGCATCTCTTCTAGCTACTAATCCTATTTAAGTCTTTTTGTTTTATTCTGTGTCTAATTACTCTTTCATATTTTCCATCTCGTTATCCCACTATGCTACATACTGGGGAATTTCCTCCAGTCTTTTTTCCCGATAATGAATGCCTTTTGCTATTTTTATTTAGTCTTTAACAATCATATATTTATTACAGTCACTCTGTGTATTTATTTATTTAGAGACAGAGTCTTACTCTGTTGTCCAGGCTGGAGTGCAGTGGCGTGATCTCAGCTCACTGCAACCTCCACCTTCCAGATTCAAGCCATTCTCCTGCCTTAGCCTACTGAGTAGCTGGGATTACAGACATGCACCACCATGCCCGGCTAATTTATTTTTTATTTTTAGTAGAGACGAGGTTTCACCATGTTGGCCAAGCTGGTCTCGAACTCCTGACCTCAGGTGATCCCCTCGCCTCGGCCTCCCAAAGTGCTGGGATTAAGGCGTAAGCCACCATGCTAGGCCTTTTGTTTTTATTTCAACACCAGGTTTTTTCCTTCAAAATTTGCCTCTTCTTTTTTCATGTGTTACCTTATTCTTTCATTAGGGTTTCAGTAAAATGTATATATTTTTTACTTGGATATTTTATATGCATACAGAAAATTGCATATAACTGTATAGTTTAGTGAATTTTCACAAACCAAACATGTCTATAACCAGCAACCATGACAAGAAACAAAACATTACTAAGCCCTCCAGAAGCCCCTACTGCTCCATCAGATTATAGATTAGTGTTTCATGTAACATTATATATTAGTAATTTTATCTGTTTTGTGCTTCATAGCTTCATACAAATGGAAGTATGTGATAAATATTCTTTTATGTCTGGCTTCTTTTGCACAAAGTTACAATCTTGAGGTTCTTCCATATTGTGGCTGTCTTAGCTTGGGCTGCTATGACAAAATGTCATAGACTGAGTGACTTAACAGATATTTGTTTCTCACAGTTCTGGAGGCCGGAAGTCTGAGATCAGGGCTCAATGTGGTTGGGTTCTTGTGAGGACTGTCTTACTGGCTTGGAGAGGGCTACCTTCTCCTTGTATTCTCACATGGCCAAGAGAGGAAGCTATGTCTCTTCCTCTTATAGGGATGCTAACCCCATCATGGCGGCTCCAACCTCATGACCTCGTCTAAATTTAATTACCTCCCAAAGGCCTCACTTCCTGTTCATCGTCATTGTTTAGTATTCATTTATTACCACTGTTGATCTATTTTACTGAATGATGGACACTTGGTTAGCTTTCAATTTTGGGTATTTTGAATAATGCCTCTATGAGCAATCTAGTACTTGTCGCCTGGTAAACATGCACACATTTCTGTTGGAATTTTGTTTTGTTGCCCGGGCTGAAGTACAGTGGTACAATCTTGGTTCACTGCAACCTCTGCCTCCTGGGTTCAAGCAATTCTCATGCTTCAGTCTCCTGAGTAGCTGGAAATACAGGCGCATGCCACCATACCCAGCTATTTTTTTTGTATTTTTAGTAGAGACAGAGTTTCATCATACTGGCCAGGCTGAGTCTCAAAACTCCTAACCTCAGGTGATCTGCCTGCCTCAGCCTCCCAAAATGCTGGGATTACAGGCATGAGCTACTGCAACTGGCCTCTGATGGATATTTCTAAGAGTGGAATCTAGGTTGTAGAGTATATGTTAAGCTTTAGAAGATACTACAAGCAGTTTTTCACAGTTGCTGTACCAGCAGCATAGGGGAATTCTAGTGGTTCCTCATCCTTATCAGCACAAAGTATTTTATGTTTTCATCTTAACTATTTAGGTGCACGTTTACTTTATCACAATATGGTTTTAATGAGTTTTTCTCTGATTTCTTAGGGTTTTTATTTATATGTATTTTTTAGTCTAATTTTCTATGCAGTCTGTTAGTCTATTTAGTCTTATTGTCTATTTAGTCTAACAGTCTCTGTTAACTCAGCTATCTGAAATTCTTATGGAGTATGCTCTAATATTGCTATTGAATCTCCCAGTTCTCAGCCAAGGTAGATTGTGTCCTACCTTGTGTTCTTTGTGCTGCAAACTTGGATTATGAGTTAATAGTTGAGACTTTTTGGGAGTGTGTGTGCTTGGGTTGAGAGTGTCCTTCCATAGAAGTTTTGGGATTGTTTCTGCTAGGCACACCGGAAATATCGCCGTTCCAAAATCCTCATCGTAAAAGATCATTACAGAGGTGTTTTGTTATTGTTGTGTTTTGTTTTGTTTAATTTAAAGCCTAAGTCAATAAAGAAGAGCTTCCTTGTTTTTGCCCTATGTTTGTGGTAAACTGTGTTGTATCTACCATTTTATTAAATATATAGTCCTTAAAGGGTACCAGTTTTATGTCTGTGTTTGGGGGTGTCACAGTTCCAAAACCTCTCAAGATCCCACACTTCATTTCCATCCCCACTTAAAATGCAAACCCTTTGGTCACAGAGAGGAGTAAATCTTGCCTCCCTGTCATGCTACCTGGATTGCTGTAGCATCAAAAAGTGCATTTACCACTTCATTTTTCAGATTGTTCTTTATTTTGGACCCTGGTAAATTTCCTTATTGTAAGTTCAGTTGTTTTTTAAATGAATTTTTTAAAAGTCGCATTTATGTGCAACAAAATTCACCATTTTAAGTGTATAGTTTGAAGACTTTTACTAAATATATATAGTCATATAACAAGGATCATCAGAGTGAAGATAATAGGACATTTCCATTATCCACCAAAGTTCCCTATTGGCCCTTTTCCTTTTGTAAACAATCTCTCTGTCACTCTCAGTCCTGGCAGCCATTCATCTGATTTCTATCTCTATAGTGTTTTTTGTTTTTTGTTTTTTCCTTTTAAGTAATGTCATATAAATGGAATCATACAGTATGTAGTATTTTGTATTTGGCCTCTTTCACTTAATACACAGCTTTTGAGATATGTTGCTGGATGTATCAATAGCTCTTTCCTTTTTGTTACATTCCATTGTATGGATGTACCACAATTTGTTTATCCATTCGTTAGTTAATAGACATTTATGTTGCTTCCGGTTTGGGGCTGTTTGAACAAAACATCTATAAACATTATATACAGGACTTCATGTGCACATGTTTTCTTCTCTTAGGAATCGATTGCTGTATCATACAGTAAATGTATGTTTAACCGTTTGTTTGTTTTTTTTAAGAGACAGAGTCTCTCTCTGTTGCCCAGGCTGGAGTGCAGTAGTGCAGTCTCCGCTCACTGCAATATCTGCCGCCCAGGTTCTAGCAATTCTGCTTCAGCCTCCCAAGTAGCTGGGACTACAAGCACATGCTGCTACGTCTGGCTACTTTTTTGTATTTTAGTAGAGACAGGGTTTCACCGTGTGGCCCAGGCTAGTCTTGAACTCCTGAGCTCAGGCAATCCACCCGCCTCGGCCACCCAAAGTGCTAGGATTACAGGCGTGAGCCACCACTCCTTTAACTTTTAAAGAAACTGCCAAAATGTTCTCCAGAGTGGCAGTGGCATTTTGGATTCCCTCTAGCAATGTATGAAATTTATAGTTTTTCTACATCCTTGCCAGCACTTGGTATTATAAGTCTTTGTAAATATTAACATTATAGTAGGTGTGAATAATATGTCATGTGGTTTTGAATTTGCATTTTCTAATGACTAATAATACTGAATATCTTCTCATGCTTATTTATTTTGCAAAACCTTTCTTTAAATTTTTATATATCTTGATGATTTTGTAGAGATACTGTTTTTAATTTTAACTTGTTTGTTGCTACCATATAGAAATATAATTAATACTTGCATATTACAAGCTTGATATATCTTCTTTAATGAACTTTTTAAAAATCTTTTGTCCATTTGAAACGTGTTCTATATAAATTCTAATTGTGTCAGCATCATTTGTTGAAAGCATTATCCTTTTTCCCTGTTAAATTACCTTGGCATATTTGTTGAAAACTAGTTGACCATATTTATTTATTTGCATCTATTTGAACTATTTGTCTCCATTGATTTGTATTTTTATTCTTTTTTTTTTTTTTTTTTTGAGACGGAGTCTCACCCAATTTCCCAGTTTGGAGTACAGTGGCGTGATCTTGGCTCACTGCAACCTCCGTCTCCCGGGTTCAAGCAGTTCTCCTACCTCAGCCTCCTGAGTAGCTGGGATTACAGGTGTGTGCTACCATACCTGGCTAATTTTTATATTTTTAGTAGCGATCATGTTGGCCAAGCTGGTCTTGAAATCCTGACCTCAAAAATGATCCACCCATGTTGGTCTTCCAAAGTGCTGGGATTATAGGTGAGAGCCACCACACCTGGCCTAATTTGTATTTTATTCTTACATCAATACCTCACTGTCTTGATTACTATATCTTTATATAGTAAGGCTTGAAATCAGGACTCATTCTCTAATTTGAGTTTTTGTGATATTCTATTTGGATTCTTTGCATTTTCAAATAAATTTTAGAATCAGCCTGTCATTTCCTACCAAATAAAAAGTCCATTGTGATTTTAATTAGAATTCTTTTGAGTTTATAGATTTTGGGAGAATAACATCAGAACAATATTGTCTCATACAATCTATTAACATAGCATATCTTATAATTCATTCAGTCATTTTTAATTCCTTTCAGTAGGCCAGGTATGGTGGCTCACGCCTGTAATCCTAGCACTTTGGGAGGCCAAGGTGGGTGAATTGCCTGAGGTTGGGAGTTCAAGACCAGCGTGGCCAACATGGTAAAACCCTGTCTTTACTAAAAATACAAAAATTAGCCTGTTTTGGTGGTGCACATCTGTAATCCCAGCTACTTGGGAGGCTGAGGCAGGAGAATTGCTTGAACCTGGGAAGTGGAGGTTGCAGTGAGCCAAGATCACACCACTGCACTCCAGCCTGGGCAACAAAGTGAGACTCCATCTCAAAAAAGAAATAAAATAAAATAAAATAAAATATTCCTCTTAGTAATGTTTTTTAGGTTTCAGTGTATAACTCTTACATGTATTTTGCAAAACCTTTCTTTAAATTTTTATATATCTTGATGATTTTGTAGAGATACTGTTTTTAATTTTAACTTCTGTTTGTTGCTACCATATAGAAATATAATTAATACTTGCATATTACAAGCTTGATAATCTTTCTTAGTTCTGGTAGCTTTATGGTACATGCTTTGGGATTTTTTGCATAGACAGTCACATCATCTGTGAATAAAGGCAGTTTTATTTCTTCCTTTCCAAACTGTATGCCTTTCATTTTTTTTTCTGCTATATAGCAGTGGATAAGACCTACAATACAATGATGAGTAGTGGTAGTAAGAGCAGATAGCTTTTCCTTCTTTCTGATCTTAAGGGATTTATTATTTATTTATGTTTAACAAGTATGTTGTTAGGTGTAGGTTTTTCATAGAAGTTCTTTATCAGGTTGAGAAAATTGAATGTTGTTAGCTATACGTGTTTTTGTAGATGTTCTTTATTTGGTTGAAAAATTTCCTTTCAATTCTTAATTGCTGATAGTTTTTATCAGGAATAGATTGTTGTCAGGTGCTTTTCTATATCTGTTGAGGTAATTGACGACTGAATCTTGAACTGACCTTGCATTCCTAGGTTAAAACATACTTAGTTATAATGTCTTATCCCTTTTATATACTGCTGACTTTAGTTTTCTAATATTTTGTTGAGTTTTGTTTCTGTGAGGGATTTTGGCTGTAGTTTTCTTGTAATAGTCTGGTTTTTGTATGAATAATATTGTTCACAACATTCTTTTATTCTGTTTATGCCTGTAAGAAGTATAGTAATATCTCTGCTTTCATTCCTGATAACTGTCAATTTGTATCATCTCTATGTTATGTCATTAATCCTTTTCAAATAGTTTTTGTCTTTATTTATTTGAATTTGCATTTTCTAATGACTAATAATATTGTTGATTTTTACTATTAAAAAATAGTAAAAATTGTTCTTACTGATTTTTACTATTTTTCTGATTTCTATTTTTCACATGTATATTTCATGTACATATTTCTATTTTTCATGTATATATTGCTCCTATCTATATTATTTTCTCTCCTCTGCTAGCTTGGGTTTATCTTGCTCTTTTTCTGGTTTTAAAGTAGAGACTTAGGTCACTTCTTTTCAAACTTAAGCATTTAATGTTATCTGTTTTTCTTTGAGCACTGCTTTAGCTGCATCTCATAAGTTATAATAAGTTGTGATTCCATTTAAAATAATTTCTGTTTTGATATTTCACTTTACCTGTTATTTCAAGTATATCATTTAATTTCTGAATATTAGAGGATTTTCTGTATAAAGTTCTCTAGTTGATGTCTTGTTTAATTTCCTTGTGGTGAGAGAATATAAAATACATGAACATAAAATGTGTGATTTCCATGGTTGTAAACTTAAGACTTGTTTCATGACTCAGAAATGGTCTACCTTGGAATTTGTTTCATATACATTGGTTAAGGATGTGTTTTCATGGTTGTCAAGTGGATCATTCTGTTTTGTTTTCTGTTTTTGTTTTACTTTGCCTATCAGTTACAGTGAGAGGAAACCTGCAATCTTCAATTATACTCCTTCCTTCCTTCCTTCCTTCTTTCCTTCCTTCCTTCCTTCCTTCCTTCCTTCCTTCCTTCCTTCCTTCCTTCCTTAAGAGGGAGACTCATTCTCTCACTCTGTGGCAGGCTGAAGTGCAGTGGCACAATCTCAGCTCTCTGCAACCTCCACCTCCCAGATTCAAGCAATTCTCCTGCCTCAGTCTCCTGAGTAGCTGAGATTACAGGTGCCAGCTACCACACCCATCTAATTTTTGTATTTTAGTAGAGACAGGGTTTCACCATGTTGGCCAGGCTGGTCTCTAACTCCTGACCTCAAGTGATCCACCCAACTCAGCTTCCCAAAATGCTAGGATTACATGCATGAGCTGCCCCACCCAGCCCTTCTTTCAGTTCTATCACTTTTTTTGCTTTGTGTGTATGAGAACCTTATTATTAGGGGCATGTACATTTAAAATTGTTATGTCTTATTGATAGATTGATCTGTCAGTATTCATTCCTGACAGTATTTCTTTTTCTGAGTATTTTTCTGGATATGTCTGCTATTATTAACATAGCCTCTCTAGCTTTTTAAAGTTAGTGTTTGTAATATATATATATACATATATGTTACTTTTAGCTGTTTTGTTTCCTTATACTTAAAGTGGGTGTCTTATAGGCAGTATATACCTGGGTGTTGCTTTATTATCTGATCTGATAATCTCAACTTTTTTATCCATGTTTAGGCCATTTACAATTAATGTAATTATAGACATGGTTTGATTTGCTATACCATCTTTTCATTTGTTTTGTATGTGAGCCATCTTTTCATTGTTCTTTTTTCCATCTTTGATTGTTTTCTTTAGTACTGGGTGCTTTTTTTGTATTTCATTATGTCTGTTGGCTTGTTATATATCTTAAGTTTTTTTTTCTGTTTTGTGTAGGATTAATAATATACATCTTTAACTTATCACAGATTACTTTCAAATAATATTTTACTACCTCATGTGTAATTTAGAAACCTTACAATAGTATATTTTCGTTTCTTTCTCCTGTCTTTTATGCTGTTGTTTTTATACATGTAATTTTACATGTTAGAAACCCTATAATACATTGGGTTTGTTGTTGTTTGTTTTTACCTTATTGCTGTTGGCTGGGGTCAGCATACATTTTCTGTAAAGGGCTAGATAGTATAGGCATACCTTGGAGACATTGTGGGTTTGGTTCCAGATCACCATAATAATACAAATATGCAAAAAGTGAATATCACAAAAAAGTTAGTCTCACAAGTTTTTTGGCCTCCCAGTGCTTATAAAAGTTTTACTTATACTACACTGTAGTCTATTAAGTGTACAATAGTGTTATGTCTCAAAAAAAAGTACCTTAATTTAAAAATGCTTTATTGCTAAAAAATGCCAACAATAATTTGAGCATTCACTGAGTCATAATCTTTTTGCTGGTGGAAAGTCTTCTTGTTGATGACTGTGGACTGATCAGGGGTCAGGTGATGAAGCTTAGGGTGGCTATGGCAGTTTCTTAAGTCAACAGTGAAGATTGCAACATCAGTTCATGCTTTCATGAAAGATTTCTCTGTAGTGTGTGATGCTTTTTTATAGCATGTTATGCATGGTAGAACTTTGAAAATTGGAGTCAGTCCTCTCAAACCCTGCTCTGCTTTAACAACATAAGTTTATATAATATTCTAAGTCCATTGTTGTCATTTCAATTATGTTCACAGTGTCTTCCCCAGGAGTAGTTTCCATCTCAAGAAATGGGATGAAATATTTGCTCATCCATAAGAAAAAATTCCTCATCTGTTCAAGTTTTATCATGAGATTGCAGCAATTCAGTCACATCTTCAGGCTTCACTTCACTTCTAATTCTAGTTCTCTTGCTATTTCTACCACATCTGTGGTTTCTTCCTCCATTGAAGTCTTGCACCTCTCCAAGTCTTGGAGGACTGGAATCAACTTCTTCCAAATTCCTGTTAATATTTATATTTTGACCTCCTATGGAATCATGAATGTTCTTAATGGCATCTAGAATGGTGAATCCTTTCCAAAAGGTTTTCAGTTTACTTAGTCCAGATCCATCCATCCAGAGGACCCACTTTCAATGGCAGTTATAGCCTTATGAAATGTATTTTTTCAATAATAAGGCTTGAAAGTTGAAATTACTCCTTGATCCATAAGCTGCAAAAATGGATGTTGTGTTAGCAGGCATGAAAGCAACATAAATCTTTTGAGTTTTTTTGAGACGAGTTCTAGCTCTGTCGCCAAGGCTGGAGTGCAGTGGCACGATCTTGGCTCACTGCCACCTCCGCCTCCTGGGTTCAAGCAATTCTCTTGCCTCAGCCTCCCGAGTAGCTGGGACTACAGGCATATGCCACCAGGCCTGGCTAATTTTTTGTATTTTTTTAGTAGAGACAGGGTTTCACTGTGTTGCCCAAGCTGGTCACAAACTCCTGAGCTCAGGCAATCTTTCACCGTGTTGCCCAAGCTAGTCACGAACTCCTGAGCCTGAGCTCAGGCAATCTGCCTGTCTGGCCTCCCAAAGTGCTGGGACTTTAATCTTCTTATCCATTTACCTTGGATGACCAGCTATATTGCCAGTGAACAGTAATATTTTGAAAGGAATTATTTTTCTTAGCAGTAGGTCTCAACAATGGGCTTAAAATATTTGGTCCACCATGCTGTAAACAGATGTGCTGTCATCTAAACTTTGTAGTTTCATTTATAGAGCACAGGCAGAGTAGATGTAGCATAATTCTTAAGGGCCTTAGGATTTTCAGAATGGTAAATGAACATTGGCATCAATGTAAATCACTAGCTGTATTAGTGAGTCAGCAACTCTCAACAAGAGAGTCAGCCTATTTTTTGAAGCTTTGAAGCCAGGCATGAACTTCACCTCTCTGGTTGCAAAAGTCCTTGATGCCATCTTCCAGTATAGGGCTGTTTCATCTAAATTGAAAATCTGTTGTTTAATGTAGCCACCTTCATCAGTGTTATTATCTAGATCTCTTAGATAACTTGCTGCAGCTTCTACATTAGCATTTGCAACTTCACCTTGTACTTATACAAATTGGAGTAGCTTCTTTTCCTCATACCTCGTAAACCAACCTCTGCTAGCTTCCAACTTCTGCATTTTCCTCACCTCTCTCAGCCTTCATAGAATTGAGGAGAGTTAGGGCCTTGCTCCAGGGATTAGAATGGCTTAAGGGAATGTTGTGGCTGATTTGATCTTCTATCCAGATGACTAAAACTTTCTCCATATGAGCAATAAGGCTCTTTTGCTTTCTTATTATTTGTGTGTTTACTGGAGTAGCACTTTTAATTTCCTTCAAGATGTATTTCTTTGCATTCACAACTTGACTGACTGGTATAAGAGACCTAACTTTCAGACTGTTTGGCTTTTGACATGCCCTCCTCGCTAAGCTTAATCATTTCTAACTTTCGATTTAAAAAGAGATGTAGGCCAGGCACAGTGGCTTATGCCTGTTATTCCAACACTTTAAGAGGCCAAGGCAGGAGGATTGCTTGAACTCAGGAGGTGGAGGTTGTAGAGATCATGCCACTGCACTCCATCCTGGATGACAGAGCAAGACCCTGTCTCAAAATAAAATGAGAATTGTGCAATTCTTCTTTCTGTTTGAGCACGTAGAAGCCATAGTAAGATTATTAATTGACCTAATGTCAATACTGTTGTGTCTCAGAGAATAGAGGTCCTGAGGAGAGGGAGAGAGGTGGGGGAATGGCTGGTCAGTGGAGCAGTTAGAACACATACAACACTTATAAATTGTTTGCTGTCTTATATGGTTGTAGTTTACGATGCCACAAAACAATTACAATAGTTACAGCAAATATCACCAATCACAGATCACCATAACAGATATAATAATCATGGCAAAGTTTGAAATGTTTTGAGAATTAGCAAAGTGTGACACAGAGATACAAAGTGAGCACATGCTGTTGGAAAATTGGTACCAACAGACTTGCCTGATGCCATATGCCTTCAATTTGTAAAAAACACAATCTCTAGAAAGTTCAATAAAGTGAAGTGCAATAAGATGAGGTATGCCTGTAAATATTTTAGGCTTTCCAGACCATATGGTTTCTGTTGCAACTACTCACCTCTGCCATTATAGCATGAAAGCAGCCATAGAAAATACACATAAATGAGGCCGGGTGCGGTGGCTTAGGCCTTTAATCCCAGCATTTTGGGAGGCAGAGGTGGATGGATCACTTGAGATCAGGAATTCAAGACCAGCTTGGCCAACATGGCAAAACCCTGTCTCTACTAATAATACAAAAGTTAGCCAGGTATGGTGACACATGCCTGTAGTCCCAGATAATAGGGAGGCTAAGGCAGGAGAATCACTTGACCCCAGGAAGGGGAGGTTGCAGTGAGCCAAGATTGTGCCACTGTACTCCAGCCTGGGCCACAGAGCAAAATTCTGTCTCTTAAAAACAAGGAAAAGAAAATACACATAAATGAATGTGTGTGGTGGCTGTGTTCCAGTAACTATATTTATCCTCATGCTGTAGCTTGCCAACCCTTGCTTTACACTGTCAGTTACCTTCTAAAGAGATTAAAAATCATAATATCTATTATGTTTATTCATATCCTGGTGCTGTTTCTTCTTTGTGTAGAATCAAATTTCATTCTGGTATCATATTTCTTCTTTTGAAATAATTTCCTTTAATATTTTTATAGAACAGGTCTAATAGCAATGAATTATGTCAGTTTTTGTCTGAAAAAGTGTTTCATTTTTGAAATGTACTTTTGCAGGTATATAAATCCATGTTGGTTAACTTCTTTTTTCTTCAGCACTTTAATGAAGTCACTCAGTTATCTTCTGGTTTGTATAGTTTCTCTGGCTGCCTTCAAGATTTTTTTTGTCTTAATTTTTAGCAGTGTGATGTGTCTAGAAGTGATTTTCTTTGTATTTATCCTTTTGGGGGCCTCCTAATTTCTTTAGTCCTTTTTTCCTTTTTTTAAAGATCAGTTTTGGTCTGTCTTCTCAAGTGGGCTGAAAAAAGAGAGAAGAAAAAAACGTAGTTTAAAAATTAATTTTAGAAAAATTTCAGCCATCATTTCTTAAAAAATTTATCCTACTCCATGCTCCCCTCCTCCCCTTTTCTCTCTGCCACTCAAATTTCAGGTATATTTAACCTTTTTATTGGTTCATGGCTCCTGGATGCTCTGCTTTCTTAGTTTTTAATTTGTCTTTCATTTTGGATAATTTCTATTGACCTATCTTCAAGTTCACTGATTCTTTTCTCAGCCCTGTCTAGTGTGCTCAACACCTGTTGAAGAAATTCTTTTCCTTTAAGATCATGTTTTTAAATTCTAGCATTTTCATTTAACTGTTTGTTCTGGTTTTCATCTCTCTGCTGACTTTTTTTTGAAACAGAGTCAGGCTCTGTCACCCAGGATTACAGGCGGCCGCCAATTTTTGTAACTTTTTAGTAGAACCAGGGTTTCACCATATTGGCCAGGCTGGTATTAAACTCCTGACCTTAGGTGATCCACCTGCCTCGGCCTCCCAAAGTGCACTGCACCCAGCTCTGCTGACATTTTTTATCTTTTGATGCATTTTGTCTACCTTTTCCTTTAACATATTAGTCACAGTTACCTTAAATTCCTTGTCTGATCAGTTCTAACATTCAGGTTTAGGTCTGTTAATAACTTTGTGAGTCTGTTAACAGCTTTTTTCTTTCTTGTCTGTGTGTTTTGTATTTCTTGATTGTATGCCAAATATGGTGTGTAAAATAGACTTAGATAAGTAGTACTTCTATCCAGAAATAGGCACATTTTTTGTGTCCAGTCATTATTGTGGAGGTTGGGACAGTCTAGTCAGTGGCTGAACTAGGTTTGGGTTTGTTGATGCTATACTTACAGTGCACCAAACTTCCAGTCACTGCAGGAGTGGGCTGCTCCTGCTTTGTGCTTCATGTGAGGTCTGAATTGCGAAAGGGATTTTCCTTAGTGTTTCCCTCCATGCTCAGATTTCAGCAAGTCTTCACATCTGTGCCACAGGAGGAATCTAATTCATGCTCTTTTTGACCTCCCCTGGTGACTGACTGTTGCTTATTATAGCTCATCATGGAGTAAGAGGGTGTTTTTTAGTTTTCATCCTCCAGCCTCTGTCTTGGGCCCTGAGCTCCTAGACTCCAGGGGTGGTTGAATCCAGGGATTTCTCAGTCATTCTGCCCCTTCCCCAGTAGTGGCAGATCTCTCCTTTGTGTCAGTGCAAGATCCTGGGCTGAACTCATTTTCTGCCCTTCCTTGAGTGGCAGACAGCTCTCACTTTCACCCTTCTACCAAAGGCAGTGCATCTTTTCCCGGGCCTCTCCTGCAGCAACTTATGACTTTCCCTTCATGTAAGAAAAGGGCTCATGTATCAGGGAATTCTGTGCCTTTGTGCCACCTGCAGAGTCTCTCAGTTCTCCTGCCCTGCCCCAATCTTTTTTGTGAACACCTAGTAGAGACCCGTGGAGAAGAGCGAGGAAGCGATTGTGGACTTCTCTTGTGTCTGTTGATTGCTTTGTTTCTAAACTGTTACTCTTGGACTTTAAGAATTTATGACAATTTCAGCTGTTTTCTTTTTACCTGCTGGGATGGTTAATTTTCTGTGTCAACTTGACTGGGCCATGGGATGTCCAGATATCTAATTAAACATTATTTCTGGGTGTGTCTGTGGGGGTGTCTCCAGAAGAGATTTGCATTTGAATTGGTGAACTAAGTAAAGCAAAGGGCCCTCCCTCCCTAGTAGGGGTAGGCATCATCCAGTCTGTTGAGGACTTGAATAGAACAAAAGGCAGGGGAAGGTTGGAATTGCCCCCTCTCTGCTTGAGCTATCCTGCCCTTGGCACTCCTGGTTCTTAGGCCTTCAGACCTGGATTCCTGCGTCTCCACTTTGCACATGGCAGATTGTGGGTCTTCTCAGTCTCCTATCTAATAATAAGTCTCTTCATACACACACACACACACACACACACACACACACACACACACACACACACACACAATGTATCCTTCTGTTTCTCTGCAGAGCCATATCTAATACACCCGATTTTATGGCAGTTACCTATCCCTTCTGTATTCTGCCGAAACTGAAAACAGTTCATTTTTCCATCTCTCCTCAAGAGAGGCTTGTCACCCATTTGTTCTCTGATGGGCTCAGGGAGTTATCCAGTTTTTTTTGTTCTCACTGTTAGGATCAAATTGATATTCTGTTGAAGCTTTCCACACCTAAGTGGAAACTTGTTTTGAGGTTCTTTTCTGTACTTTTGCTAGAATTGGAACACTGTATCTAGTTAAGACAGATAAGCTGACTTGTGATACCATAATGTTGTGCTGAATTTTATATTCTTAGAAAATAATCTGTCAACGTGTTGAGTAATGGCAAAGCATTTAATAAATCAGCATTCATGTATTCAGGTGCTCTGAATTATCTGACTCTTACATTCTTACTTTATAAATGAGAAAATTGGGGCATGGAAAAGTAAATTCTCCTAACCCCAAATTATTACATTATTAAGGACAGGACTTATAGGCCAGATATCTTAAGTCATCAGTATTCTTTTGGTTCACAGAATTGGCAATATGATCTAAAGGTAATAACTAGGTGATTTTCTTTTATATGAATTAATGATGTCAATTTTCAAATATTCACAAGTGCCTACTGTGCAGGGAAAGAATGCATGGCATACAAAAGATGTAGTCCAGACCTTTAAGAAACTTTCATTTAATGGGAATTCAAGAAGCGTACATGTAAGAAGGTAAGTAGCAGTACGGTAAAAGACAATGCATAAATATCAGTGAATGGTATTGCCAAAAAGTGCTCTTGATAGAGCAGTAATTCATTTCTGTAAACATCTGTTGATCTCCTACTGAAAACAGAGGAGGGAGAATAGGACGCCTCGTAGTCAGGATAGAAGAGAAAGACCTTGAGTTGAGCCTTGAGCAATATTTAATATTCAAAGGGTTAAGAAAGGAGAGCAGTTGAGGAGGGGAGAATAGTTCCAGCATAAATGACGGTGTACAAGATGAACACAGTCAGTAAAGAGCAGATTGGTCTGGATGGCGAGGAGGATTTGCATCATTTGGGATTACGTCATTTATATCCTTGAAAGCCAGGATTGAGTAAAGCTGCAGCAAAGGGACTGGTTCATATGGAAGCTTTATTTTAAGAAGATTAATCTGATAGTGACATGTGCCAAAAACTGAATAGGTAGAAATGGGATGCTGAGAGCCCAGTTGGAACTGAGTCTGGTGTAGTAATGCAGGATTGAGGCAATAAATGCCAAACTACAGTATCACCAGATAATGGATGTTTGAATGGACAGTTTAAAGGAAAATTGATGGTATTTGGTAATTTACTAGATAATCGAGAGCCGTGGAATTAGAGGGAAAAATGACTAAACATAGTCATCAAATGGTTTTTCTTAAAAACATTGAATCTGTATTTTGGTGTAAGAGTAGCATTTTCTCACACCTTATTGCCGAGTTGGTACAGTTGCCTATGATAATGGCTCCCACCATGCTTGTTCCTCTTTTAACAGCTGTGAGTCGCCCACCAGCCAAACAGCTTCTTGAAAAGGACAATGCCTTTTCACTTCTCTCCGAGTGCTTGGCAAATAGGAGGCTTTCTGAAGTTAGCCTATAGTTAGGGGTTCCCAGTTAGTATTTGAAATATTAAATCATGCCAGTGGTTGACAGTATGGGCGCTCATGTTAGAGGTTTTCCTGGCCCTACTGTTTGTCATCAGCTGTTAACCTCGAGCAAGTTAATGGGCTTTTCTGAGCCCCAGTTTACTCATTTATAAAGTGGGATTATTTCTAATATCTACTTCATAAAATTATGAAGCCTAAGTTAGGTCACTCTGATAGTGTTTAGTATGATTCTTAGAACCTAGTAAACAGTCAGTAAACAGAAGCAAATGCCACATGCCTGATTTATAGGCAAGAGGAGAAAGGTCAATCTGAAATTTTCATGATTTATGGATTCAAATTATACATTTCAAAGATGCTTTATAAGCTCTCGTTTTGGTAAGAAGAACTGAGCTGAAACAAAGAATTTTCTGACAGTAATGATTATTAAATGGTGAAATAGGCTATTGATGCAAGTGAAAAAGACTTTAGAGGATATAGATGTTCACCTTGTGCAGATTAAGTGTACAAAAATTCACTAAGTAGATATGTTTATCTACACAAGAGAGAGCATTAAAGTTAGTAAACATCCCTCACCCCACCCCGCTTTTTTCTGAGACAGGGTCTCACTCTGTTGCCCGAGCTGGAGTGCAGTGGCATTATCGTGGCTTACTTCAGGCTCAACATCCTGGGCTCAAGCGATCCTCTTGCTCAGCCTTCCGAGTAGCTGAGGTGTGCACCACCACACCCGGCTAATTTTAAAGTATCTTTTTTGTAGAAGCGAGGTTTCACCACGTTGCCCAGGCTGGTCTCAAACTCCTGAGCTCAAGTGATCTGCTCACGTCAGCCTCCCAAAGTGCTGGGATTACAGGCATGAGCCACTGCGCCCGGCCAGTAAACCCCATTCATTTACACCATCTCATTTGCCTTTCCAACAATCCTGTAAATTAGGTAGAATCTGTCTTTATTTGTTATTTAGGTGAAGAACTTGGAAGTGGTGTGAGGACTAGATGTTTTGCCGAGAGTCACGCAGCTGGAGTGGCAGAGCTCTATACTCTTCTGATTCCACAATGCTGTTTACATCACATCTGGAGAAAAGTGCTCTGAGGCACAGATGTTTAGTGGGAGGGGTGAGACACAGGCTGCAATGCCAAAAAAGTAACTGGGAATGAAAGCAGAAAACAAGACATTTGTTTCTGTGAAAATGAGGCAGAAAATAAGGCGTTTGTGGTTTGGGATTGAGCATTTGGAGAAGTGGGGAGCGATTTGATTTGGGTGAAACTGCTCATGGAATGCTGCGTCTGGTTCTGGACAACTCATTACTAGGCTTATAGAAACCAGCTGGAGGAGGTTCAAAGCAAAGCTCCGACATGATTAACGGGCTGACGGGATTGATTTATAAGAACTATTAAAAGAATTAAATGTGTATAGCTCTGCTAAGCAAAGATGAAAGAGAGACCAGCTAAATGGATACAAAAATCTGAAATGTGTAAACTTTAAAAAGAGGGATTAATTATTTAACGTGATATATGGGGGTACAATATGCAGTAATAGGATGAAAATTTCAGCTGAGTATCCAGAAAAATTCCCCGATAATGAATCCGTTAGGGCTGTCTGTAGCATGGCCTTTCCCTGGAGAGGCAATAGAAATTTCTAGCCTTAACGATTTTAAAACTTTCTTGGGAACTAGGTATTAGATGATGTTAGAGAATTATTAATTTGGTCAAGTATGATAACAATGTTTTAGTTCTATAAGAAAAAATTTCATTTTTTAGAGTTACATACTCTGAAATAAGCCTAGAATATGATGTAAGAGATTTGGTTTAAAATACTACAGTAAGGAAAGAAGGGAGAGAGGAAGAAAAGAAAGGAAGAGGAAGAAAGAGAAAAAGAAAGAGGGAAAAAAAGAAGAGAAGGCAAGAGAAAGAAAAAGGACAAAGAAAGTAGGGTGGGCCCTGTGGCTCATCCCTATAATCCTAGCACTTTGGGAGGCCGAGGTGGGAGGATTACTTCAGCCCAGGAGTTCAAGGCTCCAGTGAGCTGTGATTGCGCCACTGCACTCCAGCCTGGGTGACAGAGCGAAAACCTGTCTCTAAAAAAAGTAAGTGAAAAAGAAAAGGACAGATGAAGCAAGTGTGGCAAGATGTTGGTAATGTTGAATCTGAAGGAAGTGAATATGTGAGTTCACTTTCCTCTTCAGACTTCTTTATGCATGTTTGCCAACTTTCATAATAAAAAATTTAAATTACATTTTCCTGATCAAAACTTAGTAGCAGTATTAATCCCTGGGCTCCATGACTAGAAAAGCCTTCTTACCACAGGGGCAGAGTTCTGGCCTACCAGGGAGCACAGTCATTCACTATCTTGCTCTGGTAAGATAGTCTGGGCTGAAGGGCCGTTTCTAAGATTGTAGATAGAAATCCAGGAAACTTCTTAGAACTGCAGACCTCTCAGGGTACCTGCAGGAAGTGGGTCTTCTAAGGTGAGAAAGCAGAGGGCAGAGGTCATGATTAGCAGCTGACCTCTTCTGCTCTTCTATCCCTCATTCATGGAAAATACTAGACATTGAATGGAAATGTAGGTGTCTTTGGAATAGCAAAACCCTACTTTTCTTTTTCTTTTTTTTTTTTCTTTTGGAGACAGAGTCTTGCTCTGTTGCCAAGGCTGGAGTGCAGTGGTGTGATCTCGGCTCACTGCAGCCTTCGCCTCCCAGGTTCAAATGATTCTCCTTCCTCGGCCTCCCAAGTAACTGGGATTACAGGTGACTGCCACCATGCCCAGCTAATTTTTGTATTTTTAGTAGAGATGGGGTTTCACCATGTTGGCCAGACTGGTCTCAAACTCCTGGCCTCAAGTCATCCGCCTGCCTTGGCCTCCCAAAGTGCTGGGATTATAGGCATGAGCCACCACGCCCAGCCACAAAACTCTTATTTTTCTTGAATGGAGAAACACTTTCCCCTTATTTATTGAGTTTGGGAAGCAAGAAGAGGGGTAATTCATTAAGTGAAAGGTTCCAAAATCCAGAAAACATTGATAAAGCTGAGGCTTTATTTTTTTAAGGAAGAATGTGTAAAACTATCTTCTTTTTAGCCTCTTCAGGAAGACCTCACATCCTTGCCTCGAATGTTGAGAGTTGGAAATCCAGGGAGGTTTTGAAATGCTTGCCTTATGTCTGCTTTTTTGTTTGTTAGAAAAATAAAAATATTTTATCTGAATTTTGCTGATAGCAATCAAGCATGAACACAACCCCTGTATTTGAGGAGCTGTCATTTCTGAATTTCTCCAGCATGCACAACGAGGCCAGCAAATGGCAGTAAGAGTGAGGTGGATTCTAGCTCAGTGGAAAGATGAACTCTGGAAGCATCGGCTCTGACTGAAAGTGAAGCAGCGGTTGCGTTGTGGGAAAGCTGGCTGGAGTCTCTCTCATAAGCAGGCATTATTTTTCTCCAGCCCGTCACTGTGTTGGTTCGGGCCCACAGTAAGCCTCCTGGCCCCTGGGCTGGACCCCCCACCATCCTCTTCTGCCTTGCCTCCGGAGTGATTGTTCTGAAGCGCAACTGGGCGTCCTTCCCCTTCATGAACTCCTATCAACTATGGGGACTCCATCCCTGTGCTCACACCATGCCTCACACATAGATATTCCTAATGAAGATTTGATTGAATTCTTGTAACTTCAGTGCCTCCCACTCTACCCTTGTAGTTGCCTCTCTCTGTGCCTTTGTACATACATTTATTTTATTATTTTTGAGACAGAGTCTTACTCTGTCACCCAGGCTGGAGTGCATTGGTACCATCTCAGCTCACTGCAACCTCTACCTCCTAGGCTCAAGCAATCTTCCCACCTCAGCCTCCCAAGTAGCTGGGACCACAGGCGTGTGACACCATGCTCAGTTAATTTTTTGCAATTTTTGTAGAGATGGGGTTTCACCATGTTGCCCAGGCTGGTCTTGAACTCCTGGACTCAGGCAATTCGCCCACCTCAGCCTCCCAAAAGTGCTGGGATTACAGGCGTGAGCCACTGCACCCGGCCTTCTTTGTACATACTTAACCTCTGCCCAGAGGGTGGTTTTTTCACTTTGTCCACCCAGCGATATTTCAAGAACCAAGATTCACTTTAAAGTTTATAGTGATAAAGTCTTTTTTTTTCCCCCTAAGATATGGGGTCTTGTTATGTTGCCCAGGCTGGTCTCAAACTTCTGGCCTCAAACAATCCTTCTAGCCTCCCAAAGTGTTAGGATTACAGGCATAAGCCACCATTCCTGGACCATAATGAAGTCTTTTTTTGGTGGCTCAACCAGAATGAATCCATCCTCATATCAGTCACCATGGCTTACCATGCATTGGCTTGTTACTCTTCCTAGCACTCATCTTTCTTTTTTTTTTTTGAGACGGAGTCTCGCTCTGTCACCCAGGCTGGAGTGCAGTAGTGTGATCTTGGCTCACTGCAACCTCTGCCTCCTGAGCTCAAGCAGTTCTCTGTCTTATCCTCCCAAGTAGCTGGGATTACAGGCACCCGCCACCACACCCAGCCAATTTTTGTATTTTTAGTAGAGACGGGGTTTCACCATCTTGGCCAGGCTGGTCTTGAACTCCTGACCTCATGATCCACCTGCCTCAGCCTCCCAAAGTGCTGGGATTACAGGCATGAGGCACTGTGCCCGGTCCCTAGCACTCATCCTAATCATACATTTACTTTGTCTTTCCTGCCAGACTACAGATTCTGAGAGTAAATGCTATGTTTTCACCTTTATTTCCCCAGTTCATGGCACATTCTGGCACTTGCCATCATCAAATACACCTCTGGAGCTATGATACTACAAACATGAAGATGATGAGCACTCAGCAAGTTTAAGTGAGTAAACAAAGGCTTTCATTCATATTTACTGACTGTCCTGACTCTAGTTCAAGGAGAGCATAGTTCACAGAACCAGAGACCTGGCTGCTCTGGAAGTTAGACTTTAGCGTACCCCTGGTCCTTGAATGGGGACACATTTCCCTTCATCTCTGTGTTTTAGGGACAAAAAGATGAGTCATGCTGTGATACATGTTGGAAATGTTTATTCCACTACCCTAAGCTGCCTCTCAACTTTAACAATCCATAAAAGAAGCAAGTTGATATATAACTTATTCTGATTTGTGATGGCTTTGTTTATTTGTTTCCGGTTAAAAGAGGAGGTGGCATTGAATTGTTTGTTTGGTTTGGTTTCTTCTTCAATAAGAAGCATCTTAATATAACTAGTCTGGACATCTGTCCCATATTCAAAAATTACAAGTTTCGATCATTGCTAAATTGTACAGATCTCAATCTGTCTGCTTTGCATACATTTGCATTTATAAAAGCAGAAGCTGACTAGCAATCTTCCTAATGCAGTCCCCTAAATGCATGAAGTATTAGATTGCTTCTCCCCATTGGTTCATGCACTGCTAAAGGCTTAAAAGGATCATTGACTTGAATTATTTAATGTGTACAGCAGGTTGAGTTTCCTTTCTTTTTTAAGAAAAGAACCTTCAGGGGCATTGCTTTAGTTTTTTGATGTTAAATCTCATTTTTCTTTGAAAATAAGAAGTTAAAGCTGTATTCACATAAGCTCCCAAAGTGCCAGATTTTCATTGTGTTTTTAAACCATCTAGGAAATGTTTGATTCTAATGAAACATTACTGCTGAAAATTGGGCTGAAACTGCTGGGCTGAAAATATGGTTATAACTTCATGTTATTCCAATGTTGTATTATTATTTTTTCTTTCATTTTTTTTTGAACTGATACAGATGAAGCAAAGAGACAGGGAGCAACCCAATGGGTAATAAAAAAGGCAGCCTGGATTGTTGTTGCTGTGTTTGAAATTTAAGCTGATTTTCAATTAAATGTAAATGGTCCAGGACTGTAAATGTTGAACATTTTTTACCTTGTAATTTACATTTTAGTCTTATTGGTTGGTTTTTTTTTTTGATGGTTTACATTTTCCCTATGGAAAGCAGCTATGTCATGTCAGCATGATTCATGATGGTAACATCTGGGTGTATGGTTTTATTTTGGTTTGTGTTATGTTCAGAAAGCGGGATGCCAGAAATAAAGAGTGGTTTGTAATGTCTAGTGTGTCTTCCTTTAACAAATCAAAGGCTCTTATTTAATCCACTTAATGAGACACTGCAGAAATTTCAAGCCCCATCCACATAAGGCAGTCCTATGATGTAAAAAGTTTAGGTGGGGGGAATTAATAGAGTGATCAAATAATTTATCAGCTAAAAGGAGACACTTTTATTTTGAGACAGAGTCTTGCTCTGTTGCCTAGGCTGGAGTGCAGTGGCATGATCTCAGCTCACTGCAACCTCCGCCTCCCCAGTTCAAGCAATTCTCTTGCCTCAGTCTCCTGAGTAGCCACCACGCCAAGCTAATTTTTGTATTTTAGTAGAGATGGGGTTTCACCATGTTGGCCAGGCTAGTCTCTAACTCCTGACCTCAGGTGATCCACTTGCCTTGACCTCCCAAAGTGCTGGGTTACAGGCGTGAGCCACTGTGCCTGGCACGGAGACACTTTTGAGAGTGAAGAGGGAGCATGAAAATAACTCATTGATCTACAACTGGGACCATCCAGGGCAAGCCAGATGCCATTACCACTAGCTAGAAAGCTTGCCAAGGTCTCATTTACCTTGGTATATAGCAAATTCTTCTGTGAATTCTGGAAATTCTGGTAAGTCATTGAGGTAGCTCTGTACCAAGGAACAATCTGGTAGAATTCTAATATTTCAGGCAATACAACACTTTCCTGCATTTGTAGCAGGTAAAGGGAGGTTAGGCAGAAGACAAAACCGTTGGGACTCAACAAAGGGCATAAACGTCTAATGATAAACCTGATGTAGCCGATGGTAAAGCTAAAGATCTTTCATAATAAATAAACTTATCATTTGTAGGAGGGCACAGATACTGTGGAAAGCTGGTTGCCTGTGGCTTTAATTCCAGAGTCAGAAATATTAGTCAAAGATATCAGTACATGAAATAAGTTTTCAATGTTATATGCCACAAGATGCAGCTGTCCTATTTTCACTTCCAGTAATTCCTTCTGAATTAATATACCTTAAAAATAGCTGCAGCTTCTCAAATCTGTGAGAATCATATGTGCTGCTTGTTACACTTTCGTTTTTCCTGAAGGTCTCTTTGAGGTCTTTCAGGAACTCAATTCAGCAACAATTAGGGGGTCTAAGGTATACAGACACTGTGCAAGGTGACCCTGAGACAAAGAGGAGGGCAAACCCCTGCCCTCAGGCACCTCTCTATAACAGAGGAGAAGAAAGAAGAAACACTAATACAACACTACATAAGTAGGTGCCATTAAAAGGGTACATACACCAGCCTAGCCAAGATGGTGAAACCCTGTCTCTACTAAAAATACAAAAATTAGCTGGGTGCAGTGGCACACACCTGTAATCCCAGCTACTCGGGAGGCTGAGGCAGGAGAATCACTTGAACCTGGGAGGCGGAGGTTGCGGTGAGTTGAGATCACGCCATTGCACTCCAGCCTGGGTGACAGAGTGAGACTCTATCTCAAAAAAAAAAAAGAAAAAAGGGTACATACAGCCGGGCGCAGTGGCTCATGCCTGTAATCCCAGCATTTGGGAGGCTGAGGCAGGCAGATCATGAGGTCAGGAACTTGAGACCAGCCTGGCCAACATGGTGAAACCCCATCTCTACTAAAATACAAAAATTAGCTGGGCGTGGTGGCACAGGCCTGTAGTCTCAGCTACTTGAGAGGCTCAGGCAGGAGAATTGCTTGAACCCGGGAGGTGGAGGTTGCAGTGAGCCAAGATTGTGCCACTGCACTCCATCCTGGTCAACAGAGTGAGACTTCATCTCAAAAAGAAAAAAAGTATATACATTAAAGGCAGGTGGTAGGTATAAGGAAATTTGTAACATTAGAATTTTCTTTATGTTTGAAATATCTTACTAAGTTTTAAAAACTAAAAAAGGGAGATACATATATATTTATGTATGTGTGTACATATACACACATATATGCATATGTATGGATATATTTGTATTTTATATATCTGTGAGACTTTACAGGACCGAGAAATCACATCTGGTTATGGGGATCTGTGATGGTTTTACTTACCATTTTCTGCAACATACCTTTCCCTTTGCAACCCAGCTTCCCTAAAAACTGTCTCATAAAGAGTCCTTTTTTCCCTGCACCTATGCAATGGTAAGCAGCAAAACACACATTCTTTTGGGTCCCCAGAACATTCCCTGTAGTTTGCCCTTAACAGCCTTTGATGTGAAATGTATTCTTTCTGTCTGAACCTTGCCTGTCTCACGTACATGGAGTTTTGGCTCCTGGCTCCCGGTCTGCCTCCTCACCCCCTCCCTTGCCAAAAGAATCTGGTGTGTGACCACTGCTCCTCTTTTCCACTGCCACAACTCCTGTCCAAGCCACAAACCTCTCTCGCCTGGACTCCTGCGAGGAGTTCCTTTCTCTCTGCATGAGTCGATTCTCCGCACAGCTGGCAGAGGTAAGTGAGACTGCAGAAGAGGCAGGTTTGCAAGTCCAGAGGAAATGAAGACTCTGCTGTGCACATGCCGGGTATGAGGGGTGCTGGATATCCGAGGGATGACTGTGGAGGTGAGCCCGAGGCTTAATGGAGAGATAGGGGCTGATGATCTGAGATTCATCAGTGTGTGGCTGATGTTTAAACCCAGGGGACAGGATAAGACAGTTATTCCAGGGAGAGTGTAGATAAACAAGTTAAATGGCTTCTGGGTCCTTAGTCATTCAAAATTGGGCCTCTGAGGCAGGAGGAAAGACCAGAAATAGTAGATTCCTGGGACTCAAGGGATAAAGACTTTAAAAAAGCAGGGACCGGCCACTGCTGCTGAGGGAAGTAGGACCGAAACAGAAGGGTAATCACTAGACCTGGAGAACTTGAATTTGTTGGTAACCTGAAAAAACAGCAGTTTTAGATACCATTTGAAATTATTTGCAAGATCTGTTTGGTATATACATTATTCCAGGCAAAGGGCGCAGAAAAATAGAAAATACTTATTACTGCAGATACGGCATGCCTGGCACTGTAACACCCTGTTTAATTCTCACAGCAACCCTATAGAGTAGGTACCATCACCCTCATCTTACAGATGAGGACTTGAGGTGCAGATGCATTAAGGAGTTTGCCTCAGGTTACACCAGCTGGTTAACATAGAGCTAAGATTTGAACCCAGATGGGCTGATCCCAGAGCCCATGCTTTAAATCACTAGACTGGTGCTCACAGAAGACTGACCAAAAAAATGAATAAAAATATAGGGGGCCCCCTGGGCTAGCAAATTAGGAGTTGTTTGGATAGACGTGAAAAGGAAAGTGAGAGAGAGGGAAAGTCATTGTATGGAAGACAGAGAGACCCATGACAGCAGAGACAGTGAGCTGTAAAGTGGCTGGCGATCTAGCCCTTGAAAATACCTTCAGAGAGGCCCAGCGTGGTGGCTCATGCCTGTAATCCCAGCAGTTTGGGAGGCTGAGGTAGGCAGATCATCTGAGGTCAGGAGTTCGAGACCAGCCTGACCAACATGGCGAAATCTCTTCTCTACCAAAAATACAAAAATTAGCCGGGCATGGTGGCGGGCACCTGTAATCCCAGCTACTCAAGAGGCTGTCAAGAAAATCTCTTGAACCCGGGAAGTAGAGGTTACAGTGAGCTGAGATCACACCACTGCACTCCAGCCTGGGAGACAGAGCAAGACTCTGTCTTAAAAAAAAAAAAAAACCAGAAAAAAAGAAAATACCTTCAGAGAGCCCCGTCTCTTACACCTTCTGAGAAACTCACATCCCTTTTGATGAACACAAATGCTTTACACTCTCACTGTTATTAGTAATCCAAGTTATCAATACACCTAAATCACTTAGTACTGAATCTGGCATATAGTAATCACCTAATGAAGAGATAGGAGTCATGGAGTATTCTGCAGCAATTAGAATCAATAGACTCAATATATACATAGCAACAAAGTTGGATCTTAAAAACCGATTTGAGTAAAAAAGGAAAGGGAAAGATATGTAACACAGTACCATTATGTAAATTGATAATACAGGCTTACAGTATTTGTAAGAAAACATAATAAATACGTGTACATTAAACACATTGAACGGTTACCTATGGGGTGGTGGCAGGAGTGGGGGATAAGTCAGCAAGCTGGAATGGAACATGAATAAATACATGAAACAGGAGTAGGAACTGGAAGGAGTAACAATAAAAATGTGCATGAACTGAGGAGTGTAATTAATCAACTCACTGCATCTGATGTTAAAAATAGAAAGATAATAATTGTTATTATTACTCCTAGATCTTGCTCTTGCTTTCAGCTTTAGAATGTTGGACTCTCCTTCAGATGGCACCCTCCTCGCACTTGCCCAGGCAGGGGAGCTTTTTCCTCCAGCTTTCTAGGTGATTTAACATATCAGAAAATAAGTATAAAAAAAGGCACGGCGCTCCCTGGGTAGCCTTTCTGGACTTCAGAGCTAAATTGCAAAGTCAGTTTTACATATGATTTCATCTGTGTAATTAGGGCAAGGTAGGAAACTGACACAAAAACAATGTGATTTCTGATGGTGTTACTGTCCCTTACAAGCGGAGAGTCAGCTGCCCTTTTTTGTCCACTGATTGAAGGCAAGATGTGCTGAAAGCGGCTATGATCACGTCTACAAAAGCACACTCTGGCCCCTTGGTTGCAGGCGCCCTGTACATTCTCCATCTGCATGTCCGGTGGTGACACAGTGTGTAATTGTGGCGCCTTCGTGGTACAAACTGTCTCACTTAGCTCCGTCAGTGCTGGCACAGCAGAAAGGAAGAAATCAAAAATATTTGGGTTTCAAAGGTAACAAGAAGCTGGAGAACAACTACTGGCCGAGACTGAGAGTTTCAGCAGAGACCGGCACAGCCTCGTGTTTTTCCACTGACAGCTGAAAATGAGCCCAGCTTCAGCGAAGCTTGTTTCCTTCCTTCCTCAAGGTTACCCGCAATTCTCCGTTCTTTCAGGAAAGCAAGAAAATGAATTTGGGATTGTTGTTCTTTTGTCTATTATAGGATTGATAATATGTTCCTCCACCAAGTGTTCTGCTTGTGACAATACTCACTTCCTGACACTATTGTATATGCAGGAGTATTACTACCAAGGTAAACACAGAATTGGCTGCCCAATTTCAAATCCCCAAACTGAGTGAGAGAAATCAGAATTATAATAGGGGATTCCATAGAGTTGGATACCGATGTGCCAATGGTCAGAGTTCGTTCATCACATGCAGGGGCTGCTGCTCTGGCAGCGGCTTACTGCTTCATGTCTTGGCCTTTACTGCTTTTCTCAGCTCAGTTGCCTTTTTTCTCTCTGGCAGTCATGTTCCTTTGGGTCAAACAGCAGATGATTCTTTGGAATCACCTCGTACTCAAAGGAGCTCCAACAAGGCATTGGGCATCCACATCCATTCTCTTGGAAGAAGAATTTTATGGAAGCCAGGGTTGCCATGGTGCCTCTTCATGTTGTTTGCTCAGCCAAGGCCCAAGCTTTGTGCTTCGAACATGAAATTAGAGAGCTTCAGAGCGAGATCCACATTTTCAATGACCCCATTCAATTGAATAAAAGTCAGTAAGCTGGAATGGAACCTAAATAAATACATGAAACAAGAGTAGGAATTGGAAGGAGTAACAATAAAAATGTGCCATGAACTGAGGAGTGTAATGAATCAACTCAGTTCTGTTACAAGAGGAACTGTGTCAGTCAGCAATCACCACGGTTATCTCAGTGACCACCTTTTCCCAGGTGGGATAGTAGATGCTGGAATGGGTCACTGAACATTGCCCAACCAAAGTTTGCACCAGAAGCTGGAAGCTCTGACTGGGGATCCTAAATATGTGAAAGTTAAGTTAATAGGCTCTTTATGCAGAATACAAATCCCGTGTATGGATATACCTGAAGGGTTGGCCTTTAAGTGTCTATTCCTTCACAAACCTGGTAGGATAGATATGCTTTTTTCCTTTTTAAAAATATTTGTCAACAATTGCATTTATGATGCCATGTACAGTAACTCCCAGATCACGACCCTTGAAAATGCTTCAGAACCCAATATAAGGAGATTTTTAGCCATACGTGACAAAAGAGAGGCCACTTCAGTGTTGAAATTCTTCAGAGAAGTATTTAGTTATGTTTCTTAGATTTTTTTTTTTTTTTTTGAAACAGAGTCTCACTTTGTCACCCAGGCTTGAGTGCAGTGGCTGCGATCTTGGCTTACTGCAACCTCCGCCTCCCAGGTTCAAGCAATTCTCCTGTCTCAGCCTCCGGAGTGGCTGGGATTACAGGTGCATGCACCACCATGCCTGGCTAATTTTTGTATTTTTAGTAGAGGCAGGGTTTCATCATGTTGACCAGGGAAGGCTCGAACTCCTGACCTCAGGTGATCCACCTGCCTCAGCCTCCCAAAGTGCTGGGATTACAGGTGTGAGCCACCACACCCAGCCTGTTTTCTCAGATCTTATATTTTGTTTCTCAAGCTTTCATTTCTATCTTCTTATTCATTTTGGAAGTAGTACACTTAAGTAGGTTTTTAACAATCAAATATCTTTGGAAAATTCTCTGGTTCCTTTCTTATTCCTACAAAAATGTGTTCAATATAGCTGATGTTATATTTCTCTCAAATTATTCATTTCTCTAACTCAGAATTTATCTTATGCCTAATTTTTATTGAATAGTCTTCACTTCTTGTCATTCAGCTTCTGGTCTATTACTCCATTCTAGGTCTAATTGGCTATGATAATAAAGAGCTTGTAACAGATTCTTTCTCCAATATGTCTTATCTTTTGACTGCATGCCAGTGACAAACTATCAACTGTTTTGATTCTTCGTAACATTCCACAGAACATGCTGACTCCTCTCTTCCTGAAAGCAGTGCCCAAGCACAGCGCTATAAGATAATATGTACCCAACAGGGATATGGGTGCATAGCAAAAATTAGAAGGAAGGAAGACCTTTCTTAGCAATGGGTGATAGGGTCCCTGGACTTGGGCTCCAAAGGGTTATGAGGCGAAGCACACATTGTCCATGGCCAGGAAGCACAGAGGAGGGATGAAGAGCTGTGCCTAATGAAACTTCATCCACACGGAGATGGAGGCTGCAGCTGCAGGACCTCAGAGCTGCCTTACCCAGACCAGGGGCCAGGGAGGGCTTTCTAGAGGAAACAGCCTCTGAGCTGCCAGCTGATAGAGGAACTCTACCTCAACTCTTCTGGTTCCCCAGAGCTGCCTTTTCCACATCCATTTACTGGCATTGAAGTTTGACCACCTTCAGGGCCCAAAAGCCTGCCAGGTCCTTTTCTCTGCAGAGCAATCCCACCAACCTGCAAAAGGCTGTCACCCCCATCTCCTGCTCAAAAACTGGATCCCTGGAAGGACTCGGGGCCACTGACTCCATCCTGGCAGCTTTCGCAAGAAGGGCTTCGGACTCAAGGATGTTTCCATCTTTGCCAGGTCGCCTTTCCTCCTTCTCTTAGGCTTAGAGTTGGGAGCACGCAAATGTGCTGAGAAGTCAACCCTTCCTGCAAGGTGAGACACAAGGGCCTTTCCCCACAGAAAGAAGAGAGCAGATGGAAGGTCCGTCTTCCTCCAGTAGAGGATCGACTCTGCCCAGCTGCCATCCAACAGGGAAAGCACAATGCCTGCCTGCCTGCCTGCCTGCCTGCTTCCCTCCCTCCCTTTCTCCCTTCCTCCCTCCCTTTCTCCCTCCCCCTCCCTTCCCTTCCTCCCTCCCTCTCCCTTCCCTTCCCTTCTCCCTTCCCTTCTTTTCCCTCTCACGCTCTCCCTTCCCTTCCCTTCCCTCCCCTCCCCTTCCCTCCCCTTCCCTCTCTGTTCCCTTTCCTTCCTTCCTTTCCTCCTACTTTCCTACCTTTAGGGCTTTATGTCTTTGGAGCCCATTCTGAATATGCTGTAATGTCTGCCCCTTCCTCTTCTCTGTTGAAAAAGAAAAGACTTGGAAGCCACTTACCTTTTACTGAATAAAAAAATTAGTAAAAGAGCTAAAAATTAATGGTTAAAAATGTAAGCATAAATTATGCAGTATACTAACCAATGAAAAGATACACTTGTCTTAATTAAAAGCTAACAGGGAGGGAAAAAAGGAAAGAGAAAAACAAAATAAATGAACTGTGAGTTGGAAGAACAACATCAGAGAAAATAGATACTGTGTATAGTCATGTACGTCTGTGGAATAACATTTGTAGAGAAGTCTGGTCTGATCCTTTCTGAGTAAAGAGAACTGTGGGTAAAATTAAGGGGAGATTGAATGAAATCCAAACGCATAGCAGATGCTGTGCCTAACTGGAATGGTTGCTGATCTCCTCCAAACTAAGAAGTGTTTGAGGCTCAGCTTTAATATGATTAAGATACAAAGACAGAATGAGCGAAAGAGAGCAGGGAGCTCACTGGAAGAACACACAAGATTCCTTACTACTGATTGTCTAAAATTACAGTTGTTCTAGATGAAAAAGAAAAAGAAAAAGCTTCTCTGTTAAAAAGGAGCTTATGCTATAGGAGGTTTAAAATATAGTTCTGACCCATCTCCAACATTCTAAATCCTTCCCAGAAAAGCAAGCCAATCCCAAGAAATGTTAAATCAAATTGCTGGAAAGAAAAATACAAAATATTAAAATGTATTATGAAGCGCCAGTAATTAAATCAGAGCCGGTGCAGAAATAGACCAGCAGATCAATGAGACAGACATCAAGTCCAGGAATGTGGACTTGCAAATGCATCAAGTAATTTGATATAAAATAAAGGTGGCACCAGTGGGGAAAAAATGATCTTGTAATAATTGGTATTGCAATAATTGTCTAGTAATTGGGGGAAGAAATAGGTTTATTCCTTATCTCATTTCTTTTTTTTTCTTTTTGAGACGGGGTCTCACTCTGGTAGCCCAGGCTGAAATGCGGCGATCCGATCTCTGCCCACTGCCAACTTGATCTCCAGGGCTCAGGCAATTCTCTCACCTCAGCCTCCTAACTAGCTGGGACTACAGGCACATGCCACCACCTCCGCCTAAATTTTTTGCTTTTTTTTTTTTTTTTTTTTTGAGACAGACTCTTGCTCTGTCACCCAGGCTGGAGTGCAGTGGCACGATCTCAGCTCACCTCAACCTCCACTTCCCAGGTTCAAGCAATTCTCCTGCCTCAGCCTCCTGAGTAGCTGAGCCACCGTGCCCAGATAATTTTTCTATTTTTAGTAGAGACGGTTTCCCCATGTTGGTCGGGCTGGTCTCAAACTCCTGATCTCGTGATCTGCCCACCTCAGCCTCCCAAAGTGCTGGGATTACATGCATGAGCCACCATGCCCGGCTTATTTTATTTTATTTTATTTTTGCATTTTTAGTAGAATTGGGATCTCATCATGTTGCCTGAGCTGGTCTTGAACTCCTGGACTCAGGCAGTCTACCCACCTTGGCCTCCCAAAATGCTAGGATTACAGGCATCAGCTACGGTGCCTGGCAGCTCATTTCTTATACTAAATGAATTGGAGATGGCTAAAAGGTTTCTGTGTATGCTAACTACATTTAAAAAAAAATTAAGAATATCTGCTGGAACCAATCATGCCACCAATCAAATAAAGATGCAAGACTATAAAACATACCCAGTTTTTCAAAGCATATAAAAATTATTCTAAAAATAATTTATGTCCAGAAATTTTGCATTGATTTCCTGAAGGAGCATTAATATGGGACTTGGCTTATAAAATGATGAACTCATTCTCCCCACTCAATGTAGGAGTCTCTCAGATTAAAAAAATCAGTGGCCTAGTCCGGTCGGCCTGTAAAAGTGAAACCTTGGCTGGGCGCGGTGGCTCACACTTGTAATCCCAACACTTTGGGAGGCCGAGGCGGGCGGATCACAAGGTGAGGAGATCAAGACCACCCTGGCCAACATGGTGAAAACCCGTCTCTACTAAAAATACAAAAAGTTTGCTGGGCGTGGTGGCGTGAGCCTGTAGTCCCACCTACTTGGGAGGCTGAGCCAGGAGAATCGCTTAAACTTGGGAGGTAGAGGTTGCAGTGAGCCGAGATTACACCACTGCACTCCAGCCTGGTGACAGAGTGAGACTTCGTCTCAAAAAAAAAAAAAAAGTGAACCCTTACATCTGAAACACCAGGAGACTGGCAGTTCTTTGCATAGGGGTTACAATTAAAGTTGAGCTGCCTCTGATATCCATTAACACCAAAATTAGTAAACTATACCTGTATGGAGTTTTATGATTGAACTTGCTTATTGAACCAAGAGATATAGTTTATATGGAAACTTTTGGGCATATCAAAATGATCTTGGCTTAGCCTAGCAAAATAATACATTTTGCTGATACTATTTTCTGCAATGGGCTGATTTTAAGTTTCTTGAGAAAATGCAAACACACACACACACTTTAAAATTATATTAAAATGCAATCCTAAACCTCAGAGAACCACATCCCAACACCAGCCACGCATAAGATGTGTATATTTTTGTGCTTTAAAAACTACAAATAAGAAGGTATTAATAGTTATACAATCGATTGTCAGCTAGCCAAGCGAAGATTAGCATGGTTAAAGACTCAAAATGGCTTCACAGTATATACCAAAAGGACAAAATAAAGGAAACAGAGCCTAGAAATGAGGAAATTGGGACACAGGCAAAAAAAAAAAAAATGAGGGCTGGTAAATGAATAACGCAAGGGATAAGGCTAATACACGAAACACTCCAAATAAATAGCCAACATTTGCTGAGCTCTTACTGTGAGCCCGTTCTAAACACTTTATGTATATTACCTCATTTCATCCTCAAGGAATCATCTGAGGCAAGCACTATTATCATCTCCATTTTACAGATAAGGAATAGAGCCAGAGAGGCTGAGCAACTGGTCTGATTCCACAGCTACCCTGGTGGAGCCGGGATTTGAACCTAATCATTGGCTCCAGAAGCCCATGCATCCAATTGCTGCACTAAGTGAATGCATGCAAAAGTCGGCCACAGCTCGAATTCTGCATTTCCCAGTAGCCAAAACAGAGAGAGCGTGATCAGATCTCACTTTAATAAGCAAGTCTCAAGCCAACGAAAGATAGTATCAGGAAGCACACAGGCTGCTAGTCAAGATCCCCCTTCTTCTCTGGGTAGTCCATACGGTTTTACGCTACTTGCTTACAGAATGAAAATGGCTGGGGTTCAGGTGTGGTTTCTATGCCCTGTTGTCAGGATTGGGCTTTTCAAGTTTATTTTTTGTTGTTTTTAACAGACTGTATTTTTTTTTAAGAAAATGTTTAGATTTACAGAAAGGTTGAAAGGATAGTACAGAGAGTTCCCATATACCTCAGTTTCTGCAATTTCTGCAATTATTAACATCTTACATTAGTTTCTGTTATGAGTAATATCTTATACTAGTTCAGTACATTTGTTACAATTAATGAGCCAGGGCTGGCGGGGCACAGTGGCTCAGGCCCCTAATCCCAGCACTTTGGGAGGCAGAGGTGGATGAATCATTTGAGGTCGGGAGTTTGAGACTAGCCTGGTCAACATGGTAAACCCCGTCTGTCCTTAAAATACAAAAAAATTACCCAGGCATGGTGCTAGTTGCCTGTATTCCCAGCTACTCAGGAGGCTGAGACACAAGAATTACTTGAACTGGGAAGGCAGAGGTTGCAGTGAGCTGAGATCACACCACTGCACTCCAGCCTGGGCGACAGAGTGAGACTCCACCTCTCCCCCTCTAAAAAAGAAAGAAAAGAAAACAATTAATGAGCTAATATTGAGACATTATTATTACTAAAGTCTATGCTTTCTGCAGATTTTCCTAGTTTTTACCTACTGTCATTTTTCTGTTCCGGGAACCCATTCAGGAAACCATATACCACATTTAGTTTTCATTTAGTTGTCTGCTTAGGCTCCTCTTGGCTGGGCTGAGTTTTAATCTACTTTCTGCAGAGCCTGAGGACTTTAGCATAATTTCCTTGAAATTACAGCTCGATATTTCCAATCACTTGTACAAACAGCCTAATGTTATGATGGCCCATAACAGCGTTTCAAGGTAATAAACTCTGTTTTCGGTGCCGACTGAAAGAACTGTTGCTTAGCCTCCTGCCAGATGACGAATTGGGTACACAGGAGCATTTTTCCAGGTAAAGCATATTTCATGGGACTTCTTAAGCCACAGCCTTATATGCAGTAATTGTCCATTTACGAGACTTATGTTCGAATTTCAGCCACTCTGTTTTCGCTGAGCATATCTTCAACTTTGATAAGTACGGCTTTAATCACTCAGAAAATCTAACTTGACTAATTTTTTTTTCCACCATCAGTTTTTTTTTTTTTTTTTCTGTTGACTCTGTCTCCTTTGTCTATTTGCCTAGAAACATGTTTGGGATTCTTTCAGGCCTTAAAAAATGCAAAAAAGTTTCCTGCAATCTAGTTACTGCTTGATTCCCTTGTTCTGTTTATTGCTGGAATTCTTGAAAGCTTGGTGTATCAGTCTTTTTTTAACGCTGCTGATGAAGATATACCCAAGACTGGATAATTTGTAAAGAAAAAGGTTTAATGGACTCACAGTTCCAGGTGGCTGGGGAAGCCTCACAGGGCGTAAGGTGAAAGGCTGGTCTTACATGACAGCAGGCAAGAGAGAATGAGACCCAAGTGAAAGGGGTTTCCCCTTATAAAACCATCAGATCTTGTGAGACTTACTACCACAAGAACAAGAGGGGTAAACCGCCCCCATGGTTCAGTTATCTCTCACTGGGTCCTTCCCACAACATGTGGGAATTATGGGGGCTACAGTTCAAGATGAGATTTGTTGAGTGGGGACACAGCCAAACATAGCACCTGCCCTATATCATTACTTCCATCTCTTCCCCATCTTTTTATTCCTCAAACTGGTATAACCAGACCTCTTTTTTTTTTCTTACTACTTGAAACTGCTCTTTTGAGGGTAGCTAAGTCCAAAATACTGTCACCTTTTCTCAATTCCGTTTCCTCTTACCTTCAAAGCCATTGACTGCGTTGGTTGTTCCCTCCTTTAAAGTGTCTCTCACTTGGTTTTTATGACTAACGATCACGGTTTTCTTTTTCCTTTCTAAACATTCCACTATCTTTTTCACTTCCCTTCCGCATCCCATCCCCTAAATGTCCTTGTTTCCCGGAATCTGCCTCACCTCTTTGACTTCTCTATGCCTTCTCATCCACTCATGGGTCTTGATTACATTATTGCATCTGTGTCAATAACTCTGGGCTTTCTCTCAAGTTCCAGTCTCCCGTTTCCAAATGTCCCTAGACATTTCCAATTGAATATCTCTCCTCTGTATTTAACCTGCTAAATATCTAACACATAATCTTTCCCATCAAATCAGTTCCTCTTAAGCTTTTCTTATTTCCTATTAGTGCTCCTGCCCTTCTCCCAGGAGCCCAGACTTCAAACCTTGAATTTCTCACCACAACCTCTCTCTGGTCTCCCATAATCAATTAGTAGCAAGTGTTATCAATAATTCCTTGACAATATCTTTTCATATTTCCCTCCCTGCTGTTACCATTTACCCAGCAAGAACAGCCGGCTCTTTGTATCTGTGGGTTCTGCATCCCTGGATTCAACCAACTGTAGATAGAAAATATTTGAAGAAAAAACATCTATACTGAATATGAACAAATCTTTTTCTTGTCTTTATTCCCTAAATAATACAGTATAGCAACTACAGCATTTACATTGCAATATATAGATCTTATAATCTAGAAATGATTTAAAGTACACCACTTTATACAAAGGACTTGAGCAGCTGTGAAGGTATTCATTAGTAGGGCATCCTGGGACCAATTCCTCTGTGGTTACGGAGGGACAACTGTCTTTACTCAGTGCCTACTAAATGCCAAACAGTCATTGTATTTTTCTTTTTTTGTTTTCTGTCTTTAGTTTGTTCCTTGCCAATTAGTTCAATAGTGCTGTCAATGCCAGGTATATCTTCAGAATATTCTATTCTAATTTTGTCATCGCCAAGCTTAAAAATATTTAATATGCCAGGTGCAGTGGCTCACACTTGTAATCCAGCATTTGGAAGGCCAAGGGTGATGGATCACTTGAAGTCAGGAGTTCCAGACCAGCCAGGCCAACATGGCAAAACCCTGTCTCTACAAAAAAAAAAAAAAAAAAAAAAAAAGAAAATTAACCAGCTGCAGTAGCGTTTGCCTGTGGTTCTAGGTACATACATGACAATGTGGTTTGCTGCCTCCATCCCCCCATCACCTATATCTGGCATTTCTCCCATGTTATCCCTTCCTGACCTCCCTACCCGCCACTGCCCCTCCCCTAGTCCCCCGCAACAGACCCCAGTGTGTGATGCTCCCCTCACTGTGTCCATGTGTTCTCATTGTTCAACACCCGCCTGAGTGAGAACATGCGGTGTCTGGTTTTCTCTTCTTGAGACAACCTACTTTTTAACCAAATTAGACTGCTAGTTGTCATCAGTGGAAATCAGGTTTGCCACCTTGCCATGCCTTTGCTCACATCATGACCTTTTTCTGTTTAAATAAAGATTTTTGCTTTGCTGTCAAAAAAGCAAACAAAAAAAAAACATTTTCTGGAATGTCCTGTACTCATCATCTTGAGTTGAATTCTATATCCAACTTTAAAAACTTAGCTTGAAGTTCAGCACCTCCATTCCATTTCAAAAAGAGCTTTCCTCTTCCTAAAAGTCTAAGAACTCATTTTCATGAATCTTTTTGGCATTTATTGCACACATCCTTGCTTTTCATTATTTGTGTTCATACCTCATGTGCCCCCAAGGGTTTTAGACTCCTTAAAGGCAAAAATGATGCTCTAAACATCTATCTTTCATAGTGCCTTAGTCTGTTGTGTTGCTATAAAGGTATACCTGGGACTGGAGAATTTATAAAGAAAAGAGGTTTATTTGGCTCACAGTTCTGCAGGTTATATAAGAAGCATCATGCCTGCATCTGCTTCACGTGAGGGCTGTAGGAAGCTTCCACCCATGGTAGCAGGCATCACATGTCAAGAGAGGAGGAAAAAGGGAAGGAAGAAAGGAAGGTGCCATTCTCTTTCAACAATAAGTTCTTTTGGGAGCTAATAGAGCAAGAGGCTGGGCATGGTGGTTCACACCTGTAATCCCAGCACTTTGGGAGGCCAAGGCAGGTGGATCACCTGAAGTCAGGATCCCAAGACAAACCTGGCCAACGTGGTGAAACCCCATCTCTGTGAAAAATACAAACATTAGCTGGGCCTGGTGATGTGTACCTGTAATCCCAGGTACTCAGGAGGCTCAGGCAGGAGAATCACTTGAACCAGGGAAATGGAGGTTGCAGTGAGCTGAGATTGTGCCACTGCACTCCAGCCAGGGCAACAGAGTGAGACTCTGTCTCAAAAAATAAAAATAAATTAAAAAAATAATAGAGCAAGAATGCACCAAGCTATTCATGAAGGATCTGCCCCCATGACTCAAACACCTCCCACCAGGCCCCACCTCCAACATTAGGGATCAGTTTCCACATGAGATTTGGATATCACATAATAATGAACACAGTACCTTATCTATAGAAAGCAAAGGCTAGACAGCTGTTGAATGCCTAACCAAATCTGTTTTCCTATGGTCTCACTCTGCAGGGAGTCACTATGAGTTTCTGTCAAAATGAGAAAAAAAAATGTATAGTCAGTTGTGTGTGTGTGTTTGTGTAAAAGAGATCAAGAGAAAAGAATGAGAAATCATGAAAAGGAGGGGGAATACAAGAATAACACATAGAAAAAAGCAAATTATTTATTTGGCAGTACCCAAGGAGGTAGAAATGGTAAGTAATAACACTTCTTCACTTTGTCTATTGTTCACTTTTTTGCACCTTTATTTTGATGAATTCACACCAAAGACATTAACTCATTAAGGCTTCCAGTATTCTAGAGACAAGAAGGGCTGCTATGCTTATTATACAGTTGGAAAACTTGGGTCATTAACACCTCAAACAAGGACACAGCAAAGAAATGGAGCATAACCTGCCAGGTCCTGACTGTAGGATTTGGATTCCCAGTTGGTGCCTTTTCACCTTTTGTCACTCTTCCTGAAGTTACGTTCTTTTCTTGTGCCTAGGAAAATCATAGTGATTTCCCACCACCCTTAGGATTATCATAGCCCCTTTAAGGTTCCCTCTATGCATTCAATAACATCAACGGTAAGTGTCCTTCGAGCACTTACTGAGTGTATATCATTGTGTTCGCACACAGATCCCACCAAGAACCCAGCTGAAACCTGTGGCATGAATAGGTAAGTATTGCCACGCCAATCTGGAATACTCAAGTGATGCAAATAACTCCTTTAATCATACTTTTGCTGGCTTGTCATGGAGAAGTGGCTACAGCATCCATGTTATATCTACGTCATGTTGGACTGAGAAGCATCACTTGGCTTTTTCCAAGCAGAACTTATAGCTGATGACAAGCTGTTGCTGAGAAAATGGATATTTTTCTGAATTTAGTTCTATGTGGAAACAGCTGACCAGTTTCCATTGCTGTAAGGTGGCTCTTTTGCTCTTGGTTGATTCTGAGTAATAGCTTTACTTATGCAGAAAGCAGATTTCATTTGAAGTCCACTCAGAGATTTGGTTCAACAAACTGGAGTACGGGTTTCAGAAAATATCTTTTTAATCTTCCAATAATAGATTTTCTCATCTATAATTCCTGGTACACTTCATCCTTTGCAGCCAAGCACGTAGATAGTTTTGTTCACTGTGTTCTCTTTGCCACTTTCACCTGCTTTTTCAACTTAGGTTACAAATAGAACAGAATCTCTCTGATTTTTCTCATTAATTGTTTGAATTCCCCCTTTTCCTCATTAGCAAGACGTCCAGTATCTTCCTGAGAACTTCCTTTTCTCATTCTAGGCACTTACTTGGTCCATAAGGTAACAGTCTGATTTCTATCAAGGAGAGAAATAGCAGGAGCCACTATCATCTTCATGCTGTCACTGTTGAAAATGGTCCTCTGTAGAGCTTCAGATTCTTGCGTTAGTCCATTCCGCTGCTATAACAAAATTCCATAGACAGGGTGGCTTATAAAAGAAATTTATTTCTGACAGTTCTGAAGGCTGGGAAGTCAAAGATTAAGACATTGGCAGATTTGGTGTCTGGTGAAGGCCTATTTGCTCATAGATGGCTGATGACCTTTCACTCTGCACATGGCAGAAGGGGTAAGAGCCTTCCCTGGATCTTTTTCAAAAGGGAACTAATCTCATTTTTGAGGGCTCTGCCCCTAGGACGTAATCACCTCCCAAAGGCACCATCTCCCAATACCATCACCTTGAGGGTTAGGATTTCAACATATGATTTTGGGGGGACATAAACACGCAGGCCACCTCATTTGTTCACTCCATTGTGGTATTCTTGCTGGATCAGTTTCCTCCTTGGGCGGCATTTGTGTTCCATGTCTAACTTGTAAGTTACAGCAGGCCTGATAGCAAAGTATTTCAATATTGGTATGGCATGGGCATTGAATAATCAGAATGAACCCAAGCCATAAACAACTGGTAGAGCTGCAGAGAGTACCAGCTAATTATGAGTCCTGGGAAACAGCCCTTTTTATTTCCTGTGTCCGTCAGCCCTCTTCTCCCATAGTATCCCCACTGCGTTGAAGTGGCTGAATCTATGGAAGCTTCCTGCTTGGGCCACATGCTAATTGAACCAATTCTCCTCCAGAGCTGTACACGAGCTGGATTGCCATTCTGGATATTCTCTTTCTTCAAGAAATTTTATTTCAAGGATTTTTTTTGTTTTATCAACTATGGGGTCATTTAGAATCTTAGGGCAGTGGTCCCCAACCTTTTTGGCCCCAGGGACAGGTTTTGTGGAAGACAATTTTTCCATGGATCAGTGACAGGGGGTAGGGGGCATGGTTTTGGGATGAGTCAAGCACATTACGTTTATTGTGCACTTTATTGCTGTTATTAATACATTGTAATGTACAATGAAATAATTATACAACTCAATGTAGAATCAGTGGGAGCCCTGAGTTTGTTTTACTGCAACTAGACAGTCCTATCTGGGGAAATGGGGAACAGTGACAGATCATCAGGCATTTGATTCTCATTAGGAGCATACAACCTAGATCCCTCATGTGCAGCTCACAATAGGATTTGTGTGCCTATGAGAATCTAATGCCGCCGCTGATGTGACAGGAGGCAGAGCTCAGGCAGTAATGCAAGTGATGGGAGCAGAATGGCTGTCAATACAGTTGAAGCTTTGCTTGCTCGCTTGCCACTCACCTCCTGCTGTGGGGCCCAGTTCCTCACAGGTCACAGACTGGTACTGGTCCATGGCCAGGGAGTGGGGGACTGCTGTCTTAGGGAGTAGGGGTAGAGCTCCTTCACTTCTAGAAGGACCCTAGATTAGTATCCCAGGGCTGTCATACAGAGGACCACAAACCAGGTAGCTAAAAACAGACATGAATTCTCTACATTTCTGATGGCTGGAAGTCCAAAGTCAAGTTGCTGCCAGGGCCATGCTCTCTCTGAAATTCGCAGAAGAGCCTCCTTCCTTCCTCTTCCTAGCATCTGCTGGTTTGCTGGCAACCACTGGCGTCCCTCGGCTTGCAGTGCTTCAACATCTGCCTCGTTTCATAGTGTATTCCCCTCGTATCTCCATGTCTCTTGTCTCTCTCCTTTTTTTTTTTTTTTTTTGAGATGGAGTCTCATGTCAATATCATGTGAGAAGGGGATGATATTGACTTATGTCGTTTCTGTCTTCCACACTAAAATGTCAGCCTGTTTTGTTCACTGCTGTATCCCCAGAGCCTGGCATGTAGTGGTATCCAACAAATACTTGTTGCGTGAATAAATTCTGTCTTTTAATCCTAACTATAGGTTGCTAAGTTGAATATTACTATAATCATCTTACAGACGAAGGAAATGAGGAAAGTTTGGTAACTTATGCGGAATCACTCTGCTACATGATGGAAGGGACAGCATTTAAGTGCATGTGCTTGCTCTGTCTGCTATTCCAAGCTGCTCATCACACAGCTGCACCCTGAGGACCTCCCTCCCATTCTACCTCCACCCCTTCCCAGAGATGCACACGGCCACAATCCACTAGCAGACCAAAATTCAATTTTTCCCCAGTTGGTTGCACTCAAGCTGAGAGCAAAGCAATTGCACTTTAAATCCCCTTACAGCAGATATTTCAGAGCATGTTCGAGAGAACCCATCACACTTGGCTTTTCGATCTCATTTCTGGTTTCCTGCAAAAAGGCAATTAAATGAAAGGTTAGGCAGCTTTTAAATGGCCAGCTCAAACTTTTGGCTTATTTTTGCCTTGCTGTCTTTTTAGGCATTTTACCAATATTTATCACTATTTCCCTTAGGGAACCCTTAGATCTGTGATATTTGAAATAATAAAGCCTCTCCGTTGGCCCTTTAAAAGATTTGTGGTAAAACCACACTATTAACATTCACAGTTCCTCATTTATGAGGCCTGATTGCACTTACTTCCATATTTCTCACTGTTTCTCCAATGAGGATTTCACATAATAGTGTTTGAAGGCGGAAGACTTCAAAGCAGACTCTTTACTATTTTTATCTTGAAAACATTCAATATTTGTATAATTAAAGTGAAGTCTTCCTAGAGAAAATGACAACTCAAATAATCTTAAATGTACCTCCAAGAAAAAAGCTGTCAAAGTGACATTTAGTTGTAGAGTCACATTCTCTAAGGCCTTTGCTTCTCCTTCTGAGTTCTTATAATCTTTGAAAGTTATGTCATGGCTCACTTCACATCACTTTTAAAATTATTGTGGCCTTCTTTAAATGTGAGTTCTGAGGTGAGGGGCTTTAGCTTTCTTTTGCTCCAGATTCTGTCTACTGCGTCATTACCAAGCATCTTAAAAGCCAAAAACAAAAATCTTCCTTGACCTGGTTTTTCCCACTAGCTAACATCCTATTTTTATCTTTCCCTTTGCACTAAAGGTTTTTAAACAGATCTTTATACCCTCTGTCTCCATTTTCTCATCTGCTAACTTATATGGTGAAGATTACCACTGCCTTTCAACATAATTGGCCAATCTACAGAAAGTTTTCAAGCTCTCTTTTTAATTGACTGCCTCCTGCCGACCTCCCCACCTTTGACATCCTGCTTCTAACTTAGCACCTTACTCAGTGTTCAAGATTCCCTCATTTAGGATGTCTTCAGAGCAGCTAGACAGTTAGTACTTTAATTTATGCATCATTGTGCTAGGGCTTGCTGGGATATTGATGGAGAGGAGGAGGAAATTGGAAGTAGTTCAGGCCAGGGCTAGGGAAACTGACCCGTCTCCAGGTCTCAGGTCTGCAAGGGGTGCTCACAGCTTAACACATGGAGTCTAGAAAGACCTAGAAACTTGTGCTGGACCTTGACCAATACCAGCCCATGGAGTCCAATACAGTGCTCAATAGGAATTTCCAGGAAAAGGCTTTATTCATTCAAAGAGTATTTACTAAGCGTCAGCTATGTGTTGAGCATTGCGCTAGGCACGGCCCTGAGGATACGTGAGACATTGTAGCTTTCCTTAAGTTGCTCACTGGGTAAATAGAGAGACAGAAAGGTAAACGGGCAAGTGCAAAAATGCATACGATTCAGCAATAGTGTTCACAGTGGCTATGGAGAACGCTCATTAACTTTGTTTAAACAGTTGTTCTTCCAAGGATTTGATATGGATTTGATTGGAAAAGCATGATACTGTTTTTTGCAATTAAACACATAAATATATAAATAAAACGCTATAGTATTTTTTTTACAAAGAACTACTGAGAGCTACTAGAAAACCTGGGAATTCTTAAAACCTTACCATGATACTTCCTCTAAAATATTTTATTTTATGTTATTTTGTAAATTTCCTTACCCACACAAACACCAGCTTTCTTCATTTCTTAGTCTATTTAAACCTCATACCCTTTCAGCATCTCTTAATTATTTACTACCATCTGTTAGTTCTCCTGTCCAGCGTGAAACAAAAATGGCAGAATGTGAAACGAGGGAGAGCAGAGTTTTGACAGGAAATATTCAGAAGTAGAAGGAAATAGTCAAGACATATATGATAAACAAAAACGATAACTTTATACCATAACAACTTATAGACACACATTCAAAAAATTGAAGACTTCAAGAGATATGTCTGAATAGAAAAAAATTAAAACTGTAATAAGCAATTAGGAAAATAACAAGAATAGTGAATTTTTTAATGTATGGGATGTAGTCAAAGCTGTACTTACTGTTGAATTCATAATCTTGAATGTTTTTATTATTTAAAGAGACAACATGGGCTTTAAATCTGTCTGCTATTTGATAGACTTTGATGGAGTCAAATCCCAATGCTGCCACTTACTGAATGGCCTTAAATGACAGCCTCTCTTAGCCTCTCTTTCTACATACGTAAGATGGAATAATGATGGTTTCAAGGAGGAATAAACCTATGAAAACTGTTGAGGATAGTGTCTGATGTGAAATAAGGGTTCAACAAGTAGTAGCTGCTATTGAAGATTTAACAGTTATTTACTACAACTATTTCATAAGATTTTTAAACTAATACACTTAAATTATTCAAGAGCTTTGAAATGGGCTGGGTGCAGTGGCTCATGCCTAGAATCCCAACACTTTGGGAGGCTGAGGCGGGTGGATCACCTGAGGTCAGGAATTCGAGACCAGCCTGGCCAACATGATGAAACCCTGTCTCTACTAAAAATACAAAAAATTAGCTGGGCATGGTGGCATGCACCTGCAGTACCAACTACTTAGGAGGTTGAGGCAGGAGAATTGCTTGAACCTGGGAAGTGGAGGTTGCAGTGTCCCGAGATTGTGCCACTGCACTGCAGCCTGGAGACAGAGCAAAACTCCATTACACACACACACACACACACACACACACACACACACACAAACTTTGAAATTGTCTTAATGGGCTATACTCTTGATTTAAGAAATTCATCTTTGTTCACTTATTTTTACTTGACACGAGAGTTTCTGGCAATTTTTAATTAAGCCCTCACAGATTTTATGTCATTGGCTATGTTATAAATTATTTGCTAAAATAATATTCTTGCTTCTTTTTTTAGGAATGGTCTCCCTAGAAACAGTTTGTACAGAACAATACACCGAATTTGTACACAAAATCAGGTCTGATTGGCAACAGTTGCAGATGTTTTCAAAAGATTTTCATTTGAGAAGGGGCCCATTTGGGTTATTTAGATTCTAAGAACTGAAACTGCTTTGTTAGTTCTGTTTTTCTGGCTTCTGGGAGAAGAGGAGACATGAATTCAATTAGCACCTTGGTATTTTCTTTATCCTTCTTTTCGATACAGGAGATGCTTCATATGCACAGGGGTGTCAGGTCACATCAAAAGAAAGAGAAACAGCTTCTTGGTTTTTAATTGTCAACCAAAAAGGAAAGGCACCGGTTTTGTTCCGCTCTAATTAGCCAGTGCATGACTTAGAGAGCAGGCAGATGCTTTGAAGGTGTTGTAACACAGGTCTTCATTAATCTCCACACAGGACTTTCACTTCTATGCCTAGGCTGAAGGAAATGGCTCAGAAGACAACAGTCTCACAGAGCCCTAACCAACTCAAGCCAGGTGTTATAAAGAACAAGTCAAAAGGGTGAGAAACTAACATTCTTGAAATCTCCTGCTTCTTTCTACATCAGAAGAGAGAAGTTGATTATTTTGGTTGGAATTTAGAAAATTTAAAAAATTATTCTAAAGTCATGAACAAGCCTAATTATAAAATAGTTTCTGTGAAGATGCTGAGATAACTGGATTTTACCAACCCCCTCTCCAGGAGGAAGCCAGAATGGAATCCTGTAGAATGTTCACTCTGCCAACAAACACTGTTTTTCTAATGAGGAAACTGAGGCCCACAGTAGTAAACTATCTTAACCAGGATGAAATGACTAGTGCTCTGGTCCTTTTACTAAGCACTAAAATTTTGATCCAATAATAAATCTGTCTGGTAAAAGGAGTTTCCCTAATGTACTGGTTCTAACTTGTTCCCTTCAAGGGGCCAGTGTCCCATACACATAGCTAAATGGGATTTCTTTTCAACTACCATTACCCAGAGGACAGAGCCTAAAATGTAATTCTGCTGTTCACCTCTCAGCAACAGTGGTGCATCTGAGCTTCTCCAAGTCCGCCTAGAACCTATATCTGCTCAGCTGTTTAACCTATCTAATTCAGTGAACACGTCATTCTAGTTAACTGAGCATCTACTTTGTATAAGGAACTATAGCGGTTCAGAGATGAATGAAATCGTGAGATTCCACTGTCTCCTATAAACCATCACTTTGGGAAATTTTAGAAATGTGGTTAAGCTCCAGGGCTTCCTGAAGCGTAGAAGTCACAAACTCAAATGCCTGCAGAGGCCCAGCTGACAACATAAGTGAATGATTCTAGCTGGGTGGAAAACAATGACGGGTGAGTGGGTTTCCAGCTGGGGAGTGCACGCCCGTATTAAAGGACAGCTGCTACTCATTTCCAGCCAACTGTGTTCCCGTGTACAACTGCGGCCCGGTGTAGCCAGTACTGAAGATTTCTCAGAAAAAGGCAGGAGTCTCAGTTAGTGTAAAATCTCCCAAATTTCCAAAGGGATTGTGTGGGGCAAAGGTTCTCAGATCAGTTTGCAGTCTGCCCATGTGCAGAGCAGTCAAAGAGAGTAGTGTGCAGTGCCCTACATAATAATTCTTTTTTATTTTCTTTTATGCCTTCCTCCTTCCTGTCTCTCTTTAACCTTTCTTCTTCCCTCGGCCTGGCTTCTTTCCTCTGCCTCCTCCGACTCCAGCCTGGGTTCAATGAACATTCAGCCAAGGAATGTGGAGTGTCAATTGCAGAGACAACCTTGAGAAACATTCCTACATTCCTCTTGTGGTAAGTACTTCACCGTAGATTTTTAATTTTAAACAAGACAATATTTACAACTTGCTTCTTTCAGGGAAGAGCAATATCAATTTTAGTAAACACTTCAAGGCTGAGATACGCTAAGAGGGTCGTGTGGTGTTGCACAGTGAAGAATTCCACTTTGAAGCTAGTGAAAAAAAGCATTAAATGCCACATGTAACTCACCGCCTGAAGGGTTACATTAGTATTAAACCTGGGTTTAAAAAGGGATAGAATAGGCTAGCCATTAAAAGACCTGCATACAAATACAATCTCTCTCTCTCTCTCTCTCTCGATAATGTGAGTATATGGACAATAAATATGGACAGAATGGAGTCTATCCTATTTAAAACATTGCCCACTGTACAGGCACCAGGAGCTGAAGGTTCAGAATATTAACAGTGGGAACTTGATTAAAAGTCGATGAGAGATGATAATAGGACGAAAGATGGATAGAAGAAGAGGACATGGGGGTTACCCATAAGTGTAAACTAGAAAAGAAGTATCAGTTGGCCATTAAAGGGCATGGGACTGAGGAACAGTATGACATGTATTAAGTATAGTAAGAGCTGACATTGGAGGACTAGGAAGGTAAATGAAATCAATAGGGGATGACGGCGAATAGTTAGGTGTGCAGGGATTAGAGTTATGATAGAGGCACATGTGAATACATGCAGTATTGTCCTGGAAAATGGTTAATAGCTGACTCTCCTGGCGAGGGGGTGGGGGCGCGTGAGGGGACACCCTGATTTGTCATATTTGCTTATTTCTGTGGTGCAAATACTCCCACTGTGATCAGTTTCAAGCTATAAATATGCAGTCACTGAAAGCAGGGTTGGAAGGAGTTGGGCACATTTGCTCCCAGGCAAGGTGGAAGGTAAAGAAGGTGAAATCAACAAGGTCAAAGATAACTCAAGATTTCAAGGTGCCTCAGGTCTGAGGGACAATGAAGTCTAGCAGATGGCTGTGCTGAGGCGGCTGAAGTAGAGGTGACTGCAGAGGTCGTGAAGCTGAAGAGGTGAAAACGGAGATTAGAAAGTCACCCCCCACCCCCCAACCCCCCACCCCTGTAACCAATTTCTGAGGGTGACCATAGAGGAAAGGGTGGAGGATGGAGTTCAAGTCCAGAAGTCATAGAAGCAAGTGTGACATTGTGTTCGAGGTCAGCACATGTCAGTGTGGGATGTTACATGATGTTGTGAACCATCATTTACAGCCAATTATGGAAGACTTTCTATGGGCATTTTGCCATGTGCATTACAAAGATGTGTAAGACAACATTTCTCTCCACTTGGTGAGGAGAATAAAGGCTGTATACAGGTACTCTAGAGTGCCATGTGCCTGGTACAGATAAGCTATGCTAGAGATTAAAAGATGAGGCTCCTGGGCTGGGTGCAGTGGCTCACACCTGTAATCCCAGCACTTTGGGAGGCTGAGGTGGGCAGATCACAAGGTCAGGAGCTTAAGACCAGCCTGGCCAATATGGTGAAACCGCCGTCTGTGGTAAAAATACAAATATTAGCTGGGCATGGTAGCAGGCGCCTGTAATCCCAGCTACTCAGGAGGCTGAGGCAGGAGAATCGCTTGAATCTGGGAGGCAGAGGTTGCAGTGAGCCGAGATCATGCCGCTGCACTCCAGCCTGGGCAACAGAGTGAGACTCTGTCTCAAAAAAAAAAAAAAAAAAACGATGAGGCTCTTAATATGAATGATAGATCCCACTTGTCTTAGTCCTTACAATTCGCCTAGCATTAAGTGCTTTACCTGTATTCCCTTTGACCTTCAGAACAACCCATTTTACAGATAGGGAAATTGGGTCAGAAAGTTTCGGTAACTTATTCAAGGTCACACAATTGGCAAGTGGCAGAGCTGAGCCAGGAACTCAGGTCCTTCTAACACCAAACAGCTTGTCTCCCCGATCACTGTGCTGTTTTCCCTCCCCTAGAAGATAATACTCTGCTGGAAATGAAGGATCGTGTAATAGGAGATGCGGTGTTCCTTTTTTTTAAAAAAAAAATTCAGCTTGCATATTCCTAAAGAGTCAATTCATGTTTAAAAAAATTTCCCTTGTGCTTGCATGTGACATGTATTTTTAGGATCTGCTGTTAGCAAGTGTATTTTTGTGTGATTGAGTGGGAGAGTGGGAAAAGTTCTGCAGGGCTGCTGAAGCCAGAATGCAGTGGGGGCACAGCAGAGACTGTAAAATCTCTGCCATCTCGGGTCTTGGAACAACCACAAAGAGATGTGTTCTCGATTTATTATTCTATGTACATCCCCAGATGAATGACTAGTTAAAGGTATTGTTAAAGCATTTTAAATGACCCACTTCCAGCAGCGAACAAAATCACTTGCTGTGCCAAGCCAACTGGCATTTGTGAGATGATAAAACCACAAAGTGAGGAAAATGTTAAAACTGCTAAAGCAAAAGTGATATACAATAATGGAGAAGGAGAAAAATTGAGCTTTATTGTCTGCCTAGGCAGATGGCTGACCACTAGGTGGGCCTCGGCGTCACGTCCAGGGTAATTGGTTGCTGGGGTTTTTCTGGCGAGAAAGATTCAGGCTTCAGCTTGGTCCACAAGATCCTGGCTCATTCTTTCCTACATTCTGTTTTCTGCCTTTTCTCCATGACTAGGTCTGATGGTTGATCCAAATGGGCAACTGAAATCAGAAGGTTACCTTTACCTTAAAATGCTTTTCTGGAAATAAAAAGACAGGAAAAGTAACTAAGGACCGGATTTCCTAGCCGTCTTTCTCTCCTGCATGTACAATTATCCCCAGATATAAAATTGCCTGCTTTGATAATTATACCCTCCAAATGAGGGGCAAGTGGCTAATTATGCCCACATGTGGCCGACTGCACTCTCCATTAGCCAATTATGTGCACAATTATTTGTGCACATGAATAATTGCACTCATGGAAAATAGCGGCCCTCCTTTCAAATCCTCCTGCTTGGAGTAGCTGATGGAGTAATTGTCACCCTGGAAATGTACTTGGTGGGGAGGGAAAGGGTATCAGATACCAGGAAACGCATAAGTGACCAGAGCTCGCAGATGTTCACTGCCACAAATGGCCTCAGGAGCCAGAGAGCACGTGAAGGACCACAGGATGAAACAGGCCAGCCTGTGAGTTAGGAAGCCTGCTTCTGAAGTTGCTTGGGCGCATCACATGTGGTGACCTTGGGCAAGTCATTAACTTTCCTTCAGGTCTAACTGGTTCTGCATACACAATGAGGATGTAATAACGCCCAATTCCCAGCACTATCGTGAGATGGAGCAGACCATGGAAAAGGATTTACAATCTGCCTGGGTAAAAGCTTTACATAAATATGACGCATTACAAAGGAAGGGTAATGTCCCTCCATAGCAATGCCAGACTCCTGGTTTGGAGGGAGGGAAAGTTTGAGAAGGACAGGAAGCTTGCTGCCGCAGCACTGATGTTTCTACTGAGATACCAGAAAGTGTCACGCGACCATACAGTATTCATTTATTCATTCAACAAACATCTATCAATTGTTACATTTTCCTGAGAACTTGGAAAAATGATGAAAGATTCGGTCTTGCCTTAGGAGGTCACTGGCACATTGGCCCGGAAACCTCTCTTGGGCCTTTTACTCTGACCTGTGCTGATTAGCAAATAAGGGGACATTTTATCTCCTCTAGGAAATCTGGCATGCATTTTCACAGTTTGATTGCCAGGTACATTCAATGGCAATGAGTCTTATAATGTTTGGTTACCTTCATTTACTTAAGAATGTGGTTGCTTTATTTTGTCTTGTTTTGAGATGGAGTCTTGCTCTGTTGCCCAGGCTGGAGTGCAGTGTCACGATTTCGGCTCACTGCAAACTCCACCTCCCAGACTCAAGCTATTTCCATGTCTCAGCCTCCTGAGTAGCTAAATTATAGGCATGCACCACCATGACTGGCTAATTTTTGTATTTTTAGTGGAGACGGAGTTTCACCATGTTGGCCAGGCTGCTCTTGGACTCCTGGCCTCAAGTGATCCACCCGCCTCGGTGTCCCAAAGTGCTGGGATTACAGGCGTGAGGCAATGTGCCCAGCCAGAACTGTGGTTTTAATGAAAATGCTGACAAGTGGTATATGTCACAGTGTCGGGGTAGGGCTAAGAGGGACATTGCTGTAGAGATCTATCATTGAGGTCCCACCATTCTTGCCTGGACTAGTGCAGCAGCTGCCAGAGAAGCGCCTTGCTTTGACTTTCATCCTTGAAGACATTCTCTGCCACCTGCCTGGCCCTTATTACCTCTCTATCTTTACCACTTGCCTGTGTCTCCATCTCCCCTCTCACATGCAGTAGGAAGAGACTCTCTATCTCATGGAGTAAGGAGAGGCTTCACAGAGGCAGGAATGCTGTTAGTCTTCAAAGATGAGGAGGTGTTTGCTAGATGAATGAGACGCAGGGATTGGAGCCACATTACAGAAAACTGAGGTATGGAATAGCCTTGTGTAGGTTAAGAGTGTGGACTCTGAAACCAGACTCGGCCTGGAATTGAATACTGGCTGTGTGATGTTGGGCCAGTGACTTAACCTCTCTGTGTTTTGATTCACTCTTCTATAAAATGGGGATTATAATAAGCCTGCCTTATAAAGTTATATATGAGTCAGTAAATATAAAAATAGAAGTTTTGGAATGATGACTAGCACATAGTAAACACTGTCCATTATTTTCGTTACTTGACTAAAAATATACCAAGAAGACCATCCAAGAAAAGCCTTTAAGCTGCTAGTGCAGAAAGATTCCCCTAGTGTGTGGAGGGAGGGTGGTGGGCCGGGGAGGAGGTCGGTGGCCCTGTGGCCCACTAGAGAGGAGACAGCTATGGCTGGAGTGATTCTCAAACTTTAGCATGTCTAAAGTCATCACATGGACAACTTATTAAGGAAAGCAAATGCCTGGGCCACATCCTCAGATTCCCATGCATTGGGTCAGGATAGAGTCCAGGAATCTTTACCTTAAAGAACCATCCCCCATCCTACCCCATATGATTCTTATGCAGGTGATCTGGAGCCCACACTTACAGAAAGAGACTCATGTAGAAGTGTCTCTAACTGCATCTCCTGGCATATCTAATACTACAGAAAAAAGCAATGCTAAGGTCTTTTGCTGAAGATCTTTTACTGGGATTGCTGCTTCATTCATTCACTCCTTTATGTATTTATTTATTTAATTTGAAACAGAGTCTCACTTTGTCACCCAGGCTGGAGGGCAGTGGCACAATCTTGGCTCACTGCAACCTCCAGCTCCTGGGTTCAACTGATTCTTGTGCCTCAGCCTCCGAAGTAGCTGGGATTACAGGCATGCACCACCATGCCGGGCTAATTCTTGTATTTTTAGTAGAGACGGGGTTTCACCATGTTAGCTAGGTTGGTCTCGAACTCCTGACATCAAGTAATCTGCCTGTCTTGGCCTCTTAAAATTAGTAGCTGGAATATATGCGTGAGCCACCATGCCTGGCCTGCTGTTTCTTTTAGTTGTGCCTCTTCTGTAATAGACAGTGAGAATTCTGACTTGCCGCAGCAGTCCGCTTTGAAGCGGGGCTGTGTTTACTCTGTCATGGTCAGATGTGGAACTGTTGGGCACATGTAGCAGCTTCCTGCTCTATTTTTTCTATATTTTCAGATGACATTTTTAAAAAATTTAATAAAAATATTTTAAAAATTAACATTATTATAAGATGAATCCCATTTTTTAACCTTGTAAATTAAAAACAATCCTAAGCATGTGAGCATCTGCACTTAGAGGAACAAGGTGGCAAAGCTAAACGCTCCCAGCTCTAGGTGATTCATAGCAATAGAAATGGAGCCGGACTTTGGGCATAGCACAAAAATATTGAGCTGTTGTTAGATGCTCTGAAGTTTCCAAAAAGAATTGGTTCTGCCTGCTGTGCTTCAATGCCTAAGGGAAGTGCTTCCTCCAAATGTTAGCTTTTAAGCCCAGCTTTCTTAAATGGGAAGATTCGAATAGTAGCAAAAATATAAACTGCTTCTAGGTTTAAAAAGGACCCAACACACAATGGTTATCACACACCTTTCTCCTCAGGTGCTGAGTGGATGAGTGGCCTTGTGTACTTCATAACATCTCTCAGGGTCCAAATGCTACAGCAATTGCTGAAAAGATACCATATACAGTGGAACCTTGCAGAGATATTTTGTTGGCATAAAAAGAAATATTGATCATCGGTAGTAAAAGTTGTTCTACTTTAATACTTCTGAGAAAAGAAATTTTCTTTTCCCAGATATACATCCTCCTGAATCTTCATGAACACAAGATCCCCTAAACTTCCACTAACACCATAAAGTGTGCTGCCGTTTGTAATGCAGTCCACAGATCTCATACATTGTCAGAAAGAGCAAAGATTGTAAGGTCATCTGCTCCTCCTGTAAGGGCTGCTCCCTCACTTACATCCCTAATAATGGCCTCCACCCTCTGCTGGAGGGCAGGTTTAGCTGCCAGCTGGGAAGAGCTCTGCCATCAGCTCTGTCCTAGTCAACATTTTTATCTGTGGCTTTCAGATGAGAACATTGGATGCTTATCTGAAAAAAGCTCCTCAGGCTGGAGGGAGGGCTTGGCTCTAAAGAGATGAAATGTGATAAGAATAAATTCGAAGCCAAACTCAAAGAACAAAGGCTCTAGCACCACACTTTTGAGAACTGTGGAGATGAGTTTTGGCTGATGCGAGCTTCTCTTGGATGGTTCCAGAAGCTGGCACATTCTTTTTCACATTGTGTTAGTGTGCTCCAGTTCCTTCCTGCCATGGGCTGGCATGCGCTGGCTCCTCCTGCCTTTCCCAATTTAAGTCTTCCCTTCGTCCTCTTGACCTTCCCATTCCCGCCATACCAGCCTTTTCCTGGGTCCTAACAAACCATGCCTTTCCTGCCTCCAGGCCCTATGCCTGCTATCCATCCCTCGCTCTCAGAGACACCCCCACCTCTTCACACAGCTGGCTTCTCATCCTTCCAGACTCAGATGCCTTCTCAGTCTGCCTCAACTGACCTCTTTCAGCTAGCCTCACTCTTTGTACTCTGTTCATTCCCTGGCACTCACCATAATTTATCTTTATTTTAATCTAATTTCTTGGTTGTATTATTTAGTTATTTGCCTTCTTATATCAGCAACTTATTTATTTAATTTTTTTTTTTTTTGAGACAGAGTCTCACTCTGTTGCCCAGACTGGAGTGCAGTAGCATGGTCTTGGCTCATTGCAACCTCCACCTACTGGGTTCAAGCGATTCTCCTGCCTCAGCCTCCCAAGTAGCTAGGACTACAGGCACCCACCACCAGTCCGGCTAATTTTTGTATTTTTAGTGGAGACAGGGTTTCACCATATTGGCCAGGCTGGTCTTGAACTCCTGACCTTGTAATCTGTCCACCTTGGCCTCCCAAAGTGTTGGGATTACAGGCATGAGCCACTGTGCCTGGCCTATTTATTTAAATTTTTAAAAATAATTTCAACTTTTGTTTTAGATTCAAGGGGTATATGTGGAGGTATTACATGGGTATATTGCGTGATGCTGAAGGTTGGTGTTTGATTCCGTCACCTAGGCAGTGAGCATAGTACGGTATAGTTTGTTTTTCAAACTTTGTACCCTTTCTCCCCCTCCCTCTAGTAGTCCCAGTGTCTATCGTTGCCATCTTTATGTCTATGAGCACTCAATGTTTAACTCCCACTTATAAGTGAGAACTTATAAGCATGTGGTATTTGGTTTTCTGTTCCTGTGATAATTCACTTAGGATAATGGCTTCCAGCTGCATCCATATTGCTAACAAAGGACATTCTTTTTTATGGCTGTGTAGTATTCTATGGTATAGATGTATCACATTTTCTTTATTCAGTCCACTGTTGATGGGCACCTAGGTTGATTCCATGTCTTTGCTATTGCAAATTGTGCTTTGATGAACGTACGAGTGCCTGTCTTTTTGGTAGAACAATTTGTTTTCTTTTGGTTATATACCCAGTAATGGGATTGCTGGGTCAAATGGTAGTTCTGTTTTAAGTTCTTTGACAAATCTCCAAACTGCTTTTCAGAGGGGCTGAACTAATGTACATTCCCACCAGTAGTGCATAAGCATTCCCCTTTCTCTGCAGCCTCACTAGCATTTATTTGTTTGTTTGTTTTTACTTTTTAATAATAGCCATTCTGACTGGTGTGAGATGGTATCTCCTTGTGGTTTTCACTTGCACTTCTTTGATGATTAGTGATATTGAGCATTTTTTCATGTTTGTTGGTTGCTCGTATGTCTTCTTTTGAAAAGTGTCTGTTCATATCTTCTGCCCATTTTTTAATGCAGTTGTTTTGTGCTTAAGTTCCTTATAGATTCTTGATATTAGATCTTTGTTGGATGCATGGTTTGTGAATATTTTCTCCTACTCTTTAGTTCTGTTTACTGTTGATAATTTTTTGTTTTGTTTTGTTTTTGCTGTGCGGAAGCTCTTTAGTCTAATTAGGTCTCACTTGTCAATTTTTGTTTTTGTAACAATTGCTTTTGAATTTTAATCATAAGTTCTTTCCTAAGGCTGATGCCCAGATCAGTGTTTTCTAGGTTTTCTTCTGGGATTCTTATAGTTCAAAGTCTTATATTTAAGCTTTTAATACATCTCGAGTTAAATTTTATATATAGTGAAAGGTAGGGGTCCCTTTTCATTCTCTTACATGTGGCCAGCTAGCAGTCTCAGCACCATTTATTGAATAGGTAATCTTTTCCTCATTGCTTATTTTGCCAACTTTGTCAAAGACCGAATAACTATAGGTGTGTGGCTTTATTTCTGGGTTATCTATTCTGTTACATTGGTCTATGTGTCTGTTTTTGTATCAGCATCATGCTGTTTTGGTTAGTGTGGTCTTATAAGTTAAAGTTGGATAATGTCATGCCTCTGCTTTGCTGTTTTTGCTTAAGATTGCTTTGGCTATTGAGGCTCTTTTTAGGTTCGATATGAATTTTAGAATAGTTTTTTTCTTAATACTTTGAAAAATGACATTGGCAGTTTGATAGGAATAGCATTGAATCTATAGATTGCTTTGGGCAACATGCTATTTTAATGATATTGATTCTTCCTATCCATGAGCATGGAATATTTTTCCATTTGTTTGTGTCATCTATGATTTCCTTCAGCAGTGTTTTGTAGTTTTCCTTGTAGAGATCTTCCTAGGTATTTTATTTTTTATGTGGATATTGTAAATGGGATTGCATTCTTCATTTGGATCTCAGCTTGAATGTTATTGGTGTATAGAAATGCTACAGTTTTTTACACTGATTTTGTATCCTGAAACCTTACTGAAGTCATTTTTCAGTTCTAGGAGCCTTTGGACAGTCTGTAGTGTTTTCTAGGTATAGAATCATATCATTAGCAAAGAGAGATAGTTTGACTTCTTCTTTTCCTATTTGAATGCCTTTTGTTTCTTTATCTTGTCTGTTTGCTCTGGCCAGTACTTCCAGTATTATGTTGAATAGGAGTGCTGAGAGTAAGCCTCCTTGTCTTGTTCCACTTCTCAAGGGGAATGGTTGTAGCTTTTGCCTGTTCAATATGATGTTGCCATGGGTTTGTCATAGATGGCTCTTATTATTTTGAGGTTCCTTTGATGCCTAGTTTGTCAAGGACTTTTATCATGAAGGGATGTTGGATTTTATTGAAAGCTTTTTCTGGGTCTGTTGAGATGGTCATATGGTTTTTGTTTTTAATCCTATTTATGTGATGAATTGCATTTATTGATTTGTGCATGTTGAGCCAAACTTGCATCCCAGCAATGAAACCTACTTGATCATGGTGTTAACTTTTTTTTTTTTTTTTTGAGACAGAGTCTCGCTCCATCACCAGGTGCCACAGTGGCGCAATCTCGGCTCACTGCAACCTCCGCCTCCCGGGTTCAAGCAATTCTCCTGTCTCAGCCTCCCAAGTAGCTGGGACTACAGGCGCGCACCACCACACCCAGCTAATTTTTTTTTTTTTTTTTTGTATTTTTAGTAGAGACGAGGTTTCACCATGTTGGCCAGGATGGTCTCAATCTCTTGACCTCGTGATCCGCCCGCCTCGGCCTCCCAAAGTGCTGGGATTACAGGCGTGAGCCACTGCGCCCAGCCCATAGTGTTAACTTTTTAATGTGCTGCTGAATTTGCTTTGCTAGTATTTTTAAAATTATTGTTTTTTTCTCACTCTTGCTGCCATCTTATGGTTTGCTAGTATTTTGTTTAAGATTTTTGCATTTATGTTCATCAAGGATATTGGCTTGTAATTTTCTTTTTTCATTTCATCTTTACCACATTTTGGTATCAGATAACTGGCTTCATAGAATGAGTTAGGGACGGATCCCTCCTCAATTTTTTTCTGTAGAATTAGTACCAGCTCTTTGTGTGTCTGGGAGAAGTCGTATGCCAATAATTTAAACTCAGTTAATATTTACTGGACAATTTCCCCCCGATAATTGTATATGATTTTTGGTCCACCCTGAGTTGATACATGTATTTTAATTGTATTACGGTATGAAGAGCGCAAGAGTATATTTGGTCACCTCGTCTTGCCTACAGATGTCCCTAATGATTCAAAGTAGGTATTTTGGGAGCCCAACAGGTGCCGTGACTAGGCAGTTTTATATTCCCAAATATCCAACTCTTCTGACCTGCTTTCTCAGCTTGAGTGTGTCAGGCGCAGGGCCTGTTCAGATTATATGGTCTCTGAAGATACGGCTCTCCAAGGTTGGCAATGTGAATAAGGATTCATCTGGTTTAGGTTTTACTCATTCACCTTGAATATCTGTTGCACTAAGTAGCCAGTCCATCCCAACTTGGCCATTTGGTCAGAGCTTTAAGGAGGCAAGGGGATGGGCAGCTGTTGCTGTGAACTGTTTGCACCAAGACTGCCAAATAGCTATCAGACAGTGTTAATGACAGCTGATTTAGGTTTGAAAGAGGCGGTCCCTCAGGCCACTTACTATGCTTCATCATCCTCTCTGGAAAATGCTCTTCAAGTAGTTGCCCCGCAGACTGAGAAAATGAAATGAAATGCTCACAGAGAAAAAAAGACCTGGAAAGTCTGACGTCTCAGAACTGTGGAACTGGATTGTGAAAGGATTTTTAAATTTTCTATATTCATCGCAGGGAACATTGATTTATTCCATCCCTTTCCACTCCCACCTGTCTGTCATCGTCTTTGTCTCTGTCTCCTCTGTCTCCCCCACCTCTCTCTCTTTCTAGACAGACAGACACAGACACACACACACAAACACACACACACACACACACACACAAAAAAAAAAAACAAAAAACACACACACACACACACACCCATTCATTGCCAACAGTAATAGAGTTGCTCTTTACTTCTTGGAAAGAAAAGCCTCAATCTGAGGAAGCTGTGCTGACTAGCTTTGCTCTTAATCACAGAGACAATGCTTTATCTTTGCACAGCTGAAAGGCATGGCAGAAGCAGTCCTCTAAACGAAATAAAATAGAAAGGTTCCTGCTAAGGCCTGGCAAATCTGCAGTCTTCTATCCCTCCCCCAGCACTCACAGCTTCTGAGCAAGACATAGCTGCCTTCCAGGAGGCTGGGTGGTGGGCAATGGCAGGCAGAGCCACGTGAAGGAAAAATGGGTGAAGAAACGTGTGTGGAAGTCATGCTGGCTGCACTGACCATGAAATAAAGGATCTACCCCTCTAGTAACTGCCCTACCCCTTTGGTAACTGTTTGGAAATTATAGCTTGCCAGAAATTCAAAAGGACCTAGTGCAGGTATTAGAGGAAATTCGTAAGATTGAGCTGTTTATTCCTGCACAGATACATACGAATGGACGTGGGCCATGGTGGCCAGCATTCTTGCTCTTGACAATGGTGAATGGAAGGGCTGTAGGTCATGGCTATTCTCCCAGAATTATAATGGAAAGTAACAGCTCCTGAATGTTTACTATGTGCCAAGGGCTGTGCTAAATATTTTACCATAGGATCACATCTTGTTTTCACTGGTATTAGAAGCTAGTGGGCAGGAAGCAAAAACCAATAGGACATACTGGATTAGCTACAATCTTTGGATCCCTGAAAACACAGTAATGTGTATTCTCTTCTTCAATTCCTACATACTGCTACAAACCCTATCCCTGAGTCATATTTATTGTAAAATGAAAACATATAAAGTACTACTTTTTTTATTTTTTTTTTTTGAGACGGAGTCTTGCCTGTCACCCAGGTGGGAGTGCAGTGGTGCAATCTCAACTCACTGCAACCTCTGCCTCCAGGTTCAAGCAATTCTCTTGCCTCAGCCTCCCAAGTAGCTGGGATTACAGGCACGCACCACACACCTGGATGATTTTGGTACTTTTAGTAGAGACCAGGTTTCACCATGTTGGCCAGGCTGGTTTCAAACTCCTGACCTCAAGTGATCCCCCTGTCTTGGCCTTCCAAAGTCCTGGGATTACAGGTGTGAGCCACTGCCCCTGGTCCATATAAAGTACTACTAATGTAACAAGGTGCTAGTCCAGGCAGTGACCAAAGGTGGTGTTCACTGAAGTCTGGACTAATGATTCCAGCTTCTCCAACATCACAGAGGGATGACTGCCTGTTCTGGAAGCAAAGCTTCTGGTTCAAGGAAAGGCCAGTAAGTGGCTGCTCTTTGTTGTATACCTGTTAGATGATCAGGCCTCAAAAAAAGTATAAAGAGACCCTTGTGCTTTCTGGGATTCAAAGAGCCACACTCTTTGGGTGAAGGGTAGCCAGGTAAAAGTGGCCCAGATAAAGGGAGCTTACATGCCCCTAACTCTACATAACCTGCAAGATCTAACTACTAATAACAGGAATGTTGGAAACACCTTTAGTACGTCCTTGGCTAAGGTTAGCCCCAACAGAGAGGGCTCTCCTCATATAAAGAACCATTACATTTGTGCCTTCATCCTAGACTAAAAAAGGCATGATCAGACTACTAAATAGACATCAGGAAAGGGTCTGTGACATCTGAGGGAAGTGGTGGCCCTCTCTGGGATGTTGTTTGGGGATGAGGGACATGGAGGAATGCCTGCTTTAGATGGTCATTCAGGAACCCAGGCTGATAGAAAATTTGTATTTTTGATCTTTGGCTTCCAAGGTTACTCCAGTCATTGAAGTCTCCATTGCAGCCTTAAGGAAATAGAGAATGGTTTGGAGGAGCACACGTGGGAATTTTTATGGACCAGGCTTGAGATGCACATAGGGCATTTCTGATCCAACCTAGCTGGAAGCAGGTCCAGGAAATGTAATCTAAGGAAGACAGTTTTTGTAAACAGTAGTCTGTGCACCTGAGACTTGTGAGTTATCAAACTATTAATTAGAAAAAATATAGCTGGGCACAGTGGCTCTTGCCTATAATCCCAGCACTTTGGGAGGCCAAGGAGGGTGGATCATGAGGTCAGGCGTTTGAGACCAGCCTGTCCAACATGGTGAAACCCCATCTCTCCAAAAAGTACAAAAATTAGCCAGGTGTGGTGGCGCGTGCCTGTAATCCCGAGTAATCAGGAGGCTGAGGCAGGAGAATCGCTTGAACCTGGGAGGTGGAGGTTGCAGTGAGCCAAGATCACGCCACTGCACTCCAGACTGTGTAACAGAGAAACACTTAATCTAAATATATATATATATATATATATATATATATATATATATATATAAATTAGAGGAAATTTAGATGAAGTCTC
>CAUYLG010056751.1:0-130752 GCA_963573385.1 Cacajao melanocephalus | reverse complement strand
TTCTAAGTGTTTTGTCCTCCCCTCCCCTCCCATCCTATCCCCTCCCCTTCCCTCCCCTCTTCTTTTCTCCCGTCCCCTCCCCTCCCCTCCCCTCCTTTCCCTCCTCTCACCTCCCCTCCCCTCCCATCCTCTCCCCTCCCCTTCCCTCCCCTCTTCTTTTCTCCCGTCCCCTCCCCTCTTCCCTCCCCTCCCCTCCCCTCCCCACCTCTTACCTCTCCCCGCTCCCACTACCCTCCCCGCTTCCTTTTCTTTTCTCTTTTCTTTTTTTCTGAGTGCCTAGTTTTAAACATTTACCAGCACACCCGCCTGCCTTTCCAACCTGGTAACCTGTTATTCTCCTGACAAGATGTTTTTTTACAGGTGAGGGAATTGAGGCACAAAGAACTGAAAGGACTTGCCCAAGGTAACGCAGCCAGAATTCAAGCCCCGGCTTCCTCGGGCCGTCCCCACGGTGATGGGAAGACGCAGCGTCACCTCTGCCCTATTCCCTCCTCCCTAGTCAGGATTATTCCGCCAGACAACCCTGCTGCTGAGGTTTCATTTCCATCCCTTGTCAGTGTTTTCAGGGCTTTGCTTCCCAGTGTGTTCCTGAGCCACCCTCACATCCTGTCCCTTCCTTCTTAATAGGAACGCTGTGTTTTCCTTTGTTCTTGCAGAATTTCGCTAAGGAGTTTGTGATCAGTGATCGGAAGGAGCTGGAGGAAGATTTCATCAAGAGTGAGCTGAAGAAGGCGGGGGGAGCCAACTACGACGCCCAGACGGAGTAACCCCAGCCCCCCTTCACCACCACCCCTTGCCAAAGTCATCTGCCTGCGCCCCAGGGGAGGGGACCGCCGGCCTCAGCTACCAGCCCACCAGCCCACCAGGGAGAAAAGAAGCCATGAGAGGCAGCGCCCGCCACCCTGTGTCTGCAGCCCCCACCTTCCTGCTTCCCTTACAACCCTACTGTGTCCTATCTCATGACGCTCAAGGAACCTCTTTCTTTGATCTTCTTTTTCTTTTCTCCCCCTCTTTTTTGTTCTAAAGAAAAATCATTTTGATGCAAGGTCCTGCCTGCCATCAGATCTGAGGTGCCTCCTGCAGTGACCCCTTTTCCTGGAGTTTGTTACCTGCGACGAGGTCCGCCTAGTGGGATCTGCATGACCTCGCATGGCTTCCAGAGCCGGGGCCTGTTTTGCCATCTTGGTTTTCTTGGGCCTCCGTTCCTGCTTACCACTTGGGCAGCTGGGCCAGGAGCTGCGCCTGGTGCCTACAACCTTCATAAGCACACACGTCCATTCCCTAGTCAGACCCAGACCTCCTGGAATCTGCCCCGGCCTCCCTCATCCCACCTCCATCCAGAGTTGCCTAAGCTGCATGTCTGGCAGAGGCAGGATTGCTCGGGGGTGAGGTCAGGTCTGGCTCAGACCGAATAAGGAGAGAAAATTTGCCTTAAAACTTGCCTGGCAGTGGCTGTACTGCACGGTCTGAACTCACCTGTTCCCACCCTCTTGACGGAAATTTCCCTGTGACACAGAGAAGGGCAAAGGTCTGAGCCCAGAGTTGACGGAGTATTTCAGGGTTCACTTCAGGGGCTCCCAAAGCAACGAGGATGCTAGGGAGAGAGACCCAGGGTGGGGACTGGGAATTTAAGGATTGCTGGGAATGGATCCTTTAGGTTCTGGAAGCTTCTGTGCAAGCTGCGAGGATGGCTCAGGCTGCAGGGCTGCTCCACCGAGCTGGGAGCTGAGCAACGTCTTGCTCACGGCGCCCCGAAAGCCTTCGGCTTCAATCCTACGCCCGCACCACACACTCAAAAGGATCGTTGTGTTTTGTTTTTAAAGAAAGATTGAAAGTGGCTTGGTTCTTCACGAGCACATCTGATATAGCTCTTTTTCTTTTTTCCTTGCTCATTTCGTTTTGGGGAAGAAATCTGTACTCCGTTGGGGTTGTGAAGGACATCTCTGCACTCAGCTGACAGAAATAAATGGTTTTTTTTTGTTTTTCAAAAAACGGTTTGGTTTCTGATTTGTCCTACAAAGTTCTTTTCTTTGCTGTAAAAACAAAGGCAGTCATCATCGCACTCAGATTTCACAGGTGTTTGCGGAGCGGCTGGGGCTGGCCCTTTTGTGTTCAGGAGCTTATTTAATTCTTCGTGACCATTAAGAAACAGGTGGTGCTTCTGTCCCCATTTCCAGCACACCGGAAAACCGAGGCTCAGTGGGACTAATTCACCCGAGGTCACCCAGATAGAAAGTGGCAGAGCTGGGATTTTTTTTTTTTTTTTTTTTTTTTTTTTTAAGGAGTATCGCTATGTGGCCTAGGCTGGAGTGCCTTGGCACGATATCGGCTCACTGCAACCACCACCACCCAGGTTCAAGAGATTCTCCTGCCTCAGCCTCCATACTAGCTGAAATTACTGGCACCCGCCACCATGTCTGGCTAATTTTTATATTTTTAGTAAAGATGGGGTTTCAGCTTTGCACAGTGGCAGTATTATAGCCAATGAGGTTTATCTGAGGCGCGATTATTGCTAATTGAAAGCTTTTCCCAATACGCTGCCATGATGACTTGCCATATAGTCAGCATTGGCAATTTTTGATAGTCTCTATGGAGATTGAATTAAAAAAAAAAAGATGGGGTTTCGCCATGCTATCCGGGCTGGTCTCGAACTCTTGACCTCAGGTGATCTCCCACCTCAGCCTCCCAAAGTGTTGGGATTATGGGCATGAGCCACTGTGCCCAGCCAGAGCTGGGATTTAAACTGAGATCTCTAGATAGCCCCGGTGCTATGGCATGCGAGGGGGGCGGGGAGGCCACAGATTGGGGATGGGATGGGACCACAGGCTGTGCTGCCTTTTCAGTGGCCAGAACTCCCATGTCTGCCGTTTCAGGAAAAGCCAAGAGAAAGCATCTTACTCACTGGCTGTGACATCCTTTCTGAGGTTATTCTCCAGCTGAAAAACTGGACTTCCAGCACACCAGACCCTGTGGGAACCCAGAATCAGGCCAGAGGAGTTTTAAAGGCAGACAGCTGGGCTTGAAGGAGCTGAGTGTGGGGCTGGGAGGGTGTAGGGACAGGGCAAAAGCCGAAATCAGAGCAGGAAGGAATCCTACAAGGTGCAGGCAAGGCCCTGACCATGCTGCCCAGGGCGGCATGGGGGACATAGGTTACCACCACTCCCAGCCCCAGCCTGCCCTTATCTGCATCTTTGAAAACACAGATGAGGCCTCTATTCTAGCCACATGTGGGTTCTAATTTCTGCTCATCTGTTCACAGCTGTGTGGCCTTAGGTACGTTAGTTAACCTCTCAGCCTCGGTTTCCTCATCTGCAAAATGGACAACATTGCCTACGTGTGGAAAGTCTTAAGGAGCAGCGAGGATTGTGCATGCAGGGGGCGTCTGTCGGGGCGCAGTGTTCTTACCTCACACCTGCCACCGGTCTTGTCAGCTCTGTGGGCTTCCGATTTTTCCTATACCTAGAACCAAGGAAGCTAAACTAGGTCTGTTCCCAGTGCACGGGTTTTAGCTACGGTCAGAACGTGGGCTCAGTAGGTGCATGACTTCACATCACTCGTGCATTCTGGCCCAGCAAGGCTTCCATCCTCTTCTGGAATGTCCTGGTCAGCCAAGCCCTCCTCCAGGCTCACCGCCCACTCAACTCCCTGCCCCAAAGCGGACTAGAAAGAATGAGCAGCTCTCTCAAATCTGCCCCGAGGCCTGTGGTCTCACCCCTGACTCTGAATTAGGTTCACTGGGAGCTTTGAAAATACAGATAAGGCCTCCCTATCCCAGACCAGTGAAATCCAGTGCCAAACTCAACAAACACCAGCTTTTCCTTTCCAGACCCGGGCAGGAGGGCTGGGAGGGAGGCCCGCATCTCCCTCCGGTGGGTTCCTCTTGTGAATGGAATATTTTTTGTTTGTTTTTGTTGGGTTTTGAGACAGGATCTCACACTGCCACCCAGGCTGGAGTGCAGTGGCACGATCACAGCTCACTGTGTCCTCCATCTCCTGGGTTCAGTCGATCCTTCTGCCTCAGCCTCCTGAGTAGCTGGGACTACAAGTGTATACCACCATGCCCAACTAATTTTTCTATTTATTTTATAGATATGAAGTCTCCTTATGCTGCCCAGGCTGGTCTCAAACTCCTGGACTCAAGCAATCCTCCCACTTTGGCCTCAGAGTGCTGGGCTTATAGGTATGAGCCACTGCACCCAGCCATGAGTGGAGTCTTGAAGGGCAAGTGCAGACAGAGGTTTATTGAGCACCTACTATGTACCAGGCACTGTTCTAGGTATGGGGATTTGATGCTGAACAAATTCAGACAGCCCCCACTTTCAAGGAGGCTGAGTCTATCAGGGATGATGGATATTAACCAGCTTGTCCCACCAGAGGTTGTGTGTTTCCAGATGAGGGTAAGTTCCCTTCTGAGAAAAAAGCCCAGGTTCCATGAGAGAAGATCACAAAGGCCCTGGATCTGGCTGGGGTATCGGGGAGGGCTTCCCTGAGCAGGTGGGACCTGAGCTGAGAACGCAGGGAGAGGAAGGAAGGAACAGCAAAGTAGGGACATGGGCTGCATGGAACCTTTGCCCCCAGGCGAGGCAGGGTCCGAAGCAGCTTCCCTTTAACTCGAAAACTGCAGCTTGGGCCTTTGCTGGGAATCCCAAGGGATCACGAGACCACTGAAGGCAGAAAAGCCCTGCTTTTTGGTTTTTTTCTTTTGAGATGGAGTCTCGCACTGTCGCCCAGGCTGGAGTGCAGTGGTGCAATCTCGGCTCACTGCAGCCTTCACTCTTGGGTTCCAGTGATTCTGCAGCCTCAGCCTCCCCTGTAGCTGGGATTACAGGTCCCGCCACCACACCCAGCTAATTTTAGTGTTTTTAGAAGAGGCAAGGTTTCACCATGTTGGTCAGACTGGTCTCAAACTCCTGACCTCAAGTGTTCCACTCGCCTCAGACTCCCAAAGTGCTGGGATTACAGGCGTGAGCCACCACACCTGGCCAAATAAATTCTTAAGTCATAAAAATAAGGGAAAAATGTTTTTTAGAGCTTCTTTTTTCTTCAGGATTATGCCTTAATTTTGAGCCTTTCCTTGCCCATTGGAACAGTTCATCCTAAACTGAGAAGAGAAGTTCACCTCTCCAGCTGCAGCTCCATGCTGGCTTTTGGCCACCCCTCGCCGCCCCCCTCCTAGCATCCTGTGGTCAAGGGCAAACTTCCGGCAGGGCTGGAGGGGCTCTGCGTGTCCCTCTGGCCAGGACCTTGTCCACCTTCCTCCTCCCATGCCCCATCCGGGCCCTGACATCCTTCCTCTACTTTTTTGAAGGCCTCTCTCTTTCCCTCTACAGAGAGACTGGTCTCTGCTGGTCTGCCTCTTCTAGAAGGTTCCCTGTGCCCTGTGAAGTGGGCTGAATGATGGCTCCCAAAAGATCTGTGCCCCAGAACCCGTGAATGTGACCTTATGTAGAAAGAGGGTCTTTATAGATATAATTAAAGATCATCCTGGATTTAAGGTGGCCAGTAAAGCCCACAACAGGCATCACAGGGAAATTTGAGACAGAAACAACAAGCAAGAGAGATGAGAGACGAGAGAGACGGCCTCGGGAAGGCAGAGACTGGAGTGAGGCCGCTACGAGCCTGGAGCCACCAGCAGCTGGAAGAGGCAGGAAGGAGCCTCCCGTAGTTCTGATTTTTGACTTCTGACCTCTAGAATCGTGAGAGAATATCTTTCTGTTGTGTTAAGCCCCCAGTGTGGTGACTGGCTGTGGCACTCATGGGGACCGAATACGCCTCTTCCCTCCCTCCTCCAGTTGCTTCTCCCCTCCCCCACTAACTGTGCACCTCTCCCGGGCAGGTGCTACATCCCAGTGCCTGGCTTGAGGCCCCACACACAGTAGGTGCTCACTAAGTGGTTGGTGAGTCAGCTTCAGTGGAGTTCCCCAGCCTGAAAGTGGAGGAGATGGGGCCCTGTCCAGTTCTTTGAGCCCCACACAGTGTCCATACCTGCTCAGATGGCACTCACACCTAGTCCCTGACGAGCTAGGCACCGAGACCAGGGCCTGCCTGGCTTTCTCTGCCTGGTGCTGGCTCCCGTCTCTGGCTCTGCCCCAGAGCTGGCCCTGGAGGGCAGCTGTCCGGTGCACCTGTCCACCTGTCCGGCTCCTCCACCCCAGCGGCTTGACCCCATTACCCTGAGTCCTCCTCCCTGCAATCGTCTCTGAGTCTTAAGATACCACTACCAGGAGGGGGCTGGCTGCAGGCTTGCAGAGGCCTCACTCCAATCTCTGCAGGCTGCTCCAGGCCTCGGGCTCTGCCAGGTGCTCCCCAGGTGGCAGGTGTGGAACTCTGGCTCCCTCTGGGTGGGGCAGGAGAGGCCGGTGTTGCCCTGAGGCTGAAGGCACAGCAGCAGGTCTGGGGCAGGGGCTGCTCTGCCTGCCTGTGCTGGGAACTGGTGGAAGGAGCTGCCCCTGCAACTGGGGGACAAGGGAGTAAAGAGGCCCCTTTGGGCTAGGAGCGCTGGCTCACGAACTTGGGAGGCCGAGGCAGGAGGATTACTTGAGCCCTGGAGTTCGAGACCAGCCTACGGAACAAAGAGAGACTTGATCTCAGGCAAAAAAAAATAGGAGATCTTGCTATGTTGTCCAGGCTGGTCTCAAACTCCTGGGCTCAAGTGATCCTCCAGCTTCAGCCCCCCAAAGTGGTGGGATTATAGGCATGAGCCACTGTGCCCGGCCAGAAACCCCATCTCTGTGAAAAATAAAAATAAATTAGCTGGGAATGGTGACGTATGTCCATGGTCCCAGCTACTTAGGAGGCTGAGGAGGGAGAACTGCTTGAGTCCCGGAGGTCAAGGTTGCAGTGAGCCATGAACATGCCACTGAACTCCAGTGTGAGCAACAGAGCAAGACTCTGTCTCAAAAAAAAAAAAAAGAAAAGAAAAATGCCCCTTTGAACTGAAGGCTAAAGTCCCTGGGTTATTTCTGGTAAAGCTGAGAGAATGAGAGCATCAGGCAAGACAAGCTGTGATGACTCTGATAAATCCCGAACCTAAAGGCAGCTGTAAAAGGCAGCTTACAAAGTGATAGTGGCACAGCGGTAACACTTGTGCTAAATTTCCAAACAAAATCCTAAGACCTTGGCTATGAGTGCATCCGCCTGAGCAGAGGTACATCCGGCACAATGAGAACGAGAGGTGAGCCCTGGGAGGGGGCGGGAGGAGGGCAGGACGGCGCTTCTGTGGAGCTTTGGAGTGTCTGTCTGAGCTCGTGTATTTTTAAAAGAGCTGAAGGGCCATGCGTCGTGGCTGACACCTGTAATCCCAGCACTTTTGGAGGTCAAGGCGGGCAGATCACAAAGTCAGGAGTTCGAGATCTGCCTGACCAACATGGTGAAACCCCGTCTCTTCTAAAAATACAAAAATTAGCCGGGCGTGGTGGCGGGCGCCTGTAATCCCAGCTACTCAGGAGGCTGAGGCAGGAGAATCGCTTGAACCCAGGAGGTGGAGGTTGCGGTGAGCCAAGATCACGCCACTGAACTCCAGCCTGAGCGACAGAGTGAGGCTGCATCTCAAAAAAAAAAAAAAAAAAAAAAAAGCTGAAGGAAATAAATAAGATGATAGCATCTGGGTAACACACCTTACAGATGCTTATAGTAAGATGTTAGCATCTGTGTGGCTCACGACTTTGGGAGGCTGAGGCACAGGAGGATCGCTTGGGCCCTGGAGTTTCAGACCAGCCGAGGGAACAAAGAGAGACTTTATCTCAGGAAAAAAAAAGCAAAAACAAAAATAGAGACAGGATCCTGCTGTGTTGTCCTGGCTGGTCTTGAGCTCTTGGGCTCAAGTGATCCTCCAGCTTCAGCCTCCCAAAGTGGTGGGATTATTACCTTCAGCCAATGGGTAGGTGGAAAGTAGAGAATTTTCCCTATTTTTCTGTTTAGAGTATTAAAGTTTAGAAATGCTTTTTAAACAAGAAGGGAATTCATGTAGTACATCCACCAATCAGAGGGAGGAATGTTGAACTGCTCACTGGGAGCAGGTGATTTGGTTTAAAGTGCATCTAGCGGAAGGGTCGGCAGGAAGCTGAGAAGAAAGTAGTAGCACTCTTATAGAAGGTCTGTGAAGAACAGAGAGGACAGGTTGCTGCTCCGTGCGTACTGAGGATGAAGATTCAAACGCTACAACAATGAGGCTGGTTGCTGCTGAGAACCAAATTCTTTGTCTGAAAGGTCAGACTGAATGGCCCCAAAATCTCCCAGTGCCCTCCTGCCGGCTGCCTCCCTCAGCCCGGGGACACCCACTGCCCAGACCCTCATTTCCTGTCCCCTGTCTCCATCCCCAGCCTCGTCAGATGCCTTCCCCGGGGTGCAGTGGAGTGTCTTACACATCTGTCCAGCTCCTCCAGCTCCTGGTGCAGTGCCTGGCAAACAGTGGGAGCCCAATAGCTACTGGCTTCATAGATGGATGCCACCTACACGAGCTTGTACCACAAAGAGACCAGCAATCCCTCAATCCCATTTCCAGGTCAGCTTTTAGAGCTGTGCTTCTCAAAGACTGTCCCCAGAAACCACCTACAGCAAAACCACCCTGCAGATTTATTTACAGGAATTCAGATTCCTGGGCCCCCACTCCAGACTCAGTGAGTTTCAACCTTTGGAGGTTGTCCCAGAACTACATTTTAAGTGAGCTTACCAGGTGATTCTTAGATATTTCTATGAGAATATCCTTACAGAGGATAGAGCCTAATGAGGCTTTTTTCCAGTATTTGGAATGCATGATCTGGGGACTTAAGCACTGGTGTCACCTGGACACTTGCTTGAACAGCAGACTCCACAAGACCCATTCCAGGCACACCCAGAGCAGGCAGTAATCAGTGTCTGAGCAAACCCTCAGGGTCATGCAGAAGCCCGTTGGAGTTTAAAAACCATTGTTTTTGCCCACAATCCTATTCTCTTCCTTTTTGCTAGAAAACAAACTTTGATTCCATTTTAGAATAATTATTGTTATTATTTTTTGAGACAGGGTCTCATTCTGTTGCCCAGACTAGAGTACAGTGGCTCGATCATGGCTCACTGCAGCCTTGACTGCTCAGACTCAAGTGATCCTCCCCCTTCAGCCTCCCGAGTAGCTGGGACTACAGGCACAGGCCACCATGCCCAGTTTTTTGTGTGTGTGTGTTTGTGTGTGAGTGTAGAGACGGGGTTTCGCCATGTTGCTCAGGCTGGTCTCGAATTCCTGGGCTCAAGCTACCTGCCCGTCTTGGCGTCCCAAAGTGCAGGGGTTACAGGGGTGACACACTGTGTCCAGCCATTAGAAGAATTTTGGAACAAACTTAATTTTTTATAAGTATTTACATGACATCATAAAAAAACTGAAAAAAACACAGGGATAAAGAAGACGAAAATAGACTTTATACTCTACATCTCTGAAGTCACTGCTGTCACATTTGGGGGTGCAGCTTTGCAGACTACGTTTTAACATTTTAAGTTCTGGGGGACACGTGCAGGATGTGCAGGTTTGTTACATAGGTAAACGTGTGCCATGGTAATTTGCTGCACCTATCAACTCATCACCTAGGTACTAAGCCCAGCCTGCATTAGCTATTTTTCCTAATACTCTCCCTCCCCTCTCCTTGAAGACTTTATAATGCAGCATGTACATCTTTATTTTCAAAAATTAAGATTATGCTCTGTTTATATTTTATAATGTGCTTTTTTCACGTCAATACACGGTGAACACCTTTTCACACCTATGAATACTGTTCACCATTTTTGGTGGCTTATATTGGTTGACTGAATAAGAATTTCTCTAGCCAGACCTCTATGGCTGGATACTTGGAACTGGAATTGGCAGACCGGTGACAAGCCAGATTCGGCCCCCTGACATGACAGGACTGCACACATATGGCTGCACAGTGGCCATTTACTGCAGGGAGCACGCCACACTTGAACTAACAGGAAACTGACATCTTCGGAGTTGTGCAGTGCATGACCTGCACAACAGTGCCTGGAAGCTCCAGTCCATCCAAAGTTTGGATTGGTTGCTAACATTTAAAGTTGAAAAGATTTCACATAAAAATCTAGCTTTCAGCTTTTCTTGACAAACCTGAAGATCCAATCACTCTGGGTTTACGTTCCTGCTGAGTAACACGGGGCTATGTCTGAGCTGCAGCTGCCGGCATGGACGGGGGCAGGGGAGGTGCCCACCAGCCCCTGAGTACCCACTGAACCTCCCTGCCGTCCTTTCATTAGTTCCTTTACGTTGTCTCTTCACTTCCTGTGAGCATTTGCGTTTGTCACCCCTGGGTGACACTGTTAAATGTCTTCTGAAGGAATCATTCTTCAAAGTCACAATAGTCTGGAGACAGAAGATGCTTCCTTTACTTCATTTATATAGCCCAGATGGGGAGTTGCTATGGCAACTCTGGGACCATATTGTAGATTGCTTCAGGGAGGATCACAGAGCATCCTCCAAGAAGCAGCGCCCCCTCCCCCGAGCCTGCCTCCCACCCCAGCTCCACGGGTAGTAACTTCCAGCATGGGTGCAGTCCCAGTTGCTATTGAGCAGGGAATAAAGAGGCGTGCTTGTATAACAGAACGTTGGCTTGGAAAGGGTACAGGGATCATCGAGTACCACAGGCTCCAGTTCCTCCCCTACAAAGCATTCCTTTTACTATTCACCTCCCCATGCATTTTATATTTTGGAACAATTGTCTGCCAGACAAACTTGATTTAGGAAGGACAGATTTGTTTTCTTATTTAAAAATAAAATCAAAAAATGAATAGTAGCAGCCAGTGTCATGATGTGGTTCAGCAAATAAGTTCTAAGCCTGGCTCTGTCATTTACTTGCTGTGTGACCTTGGGCAAGTCACAAAACCTCTCTGAGCCTCAGTTTCATCACCTTTTAGATGATAATAGTAACAACAGTCCCAGTTATATACGGTTGCAGCAAAATACCTGATGCACAGTAATGCGTGAAGCTCTCAGCGCAGTGCTCGGTGAGCAGCCACCACTCAGTGCAGAGCAGCCACTGAGATTGTGATGATCAGTAATCATCAGAGTGTGCGCTTCGCAGGAGTGAACCTGCTCAGCCACACTGGGGTCAAAGCAGAGAAACTTGATCCCCAATACTATGTTTAAAGACCATGAGGTCACCCAAGAAACCTAGACCAGAAGGCACATCAAGGTGTCAAGGCTTTCCTTGCAGCTGGAGTGGTCATATCGCTTGTATACTTGGCCCTGCTCAAATCTCATGTTGAATTGTAGTCCCCAGTGTGGGAGGTGGGGCCTGGTGGGAGGTGACCGGATCATGCGGGTGGATCCCTCCCCGGCCCGCCCCCGACCAGCCCCCCCCCGCCCCCGCCGGCCCGCCCGCCGGGCCCGGCCCCGCCCGGGCGGGGCCGGCCTGGGAAGGCTAACCTGAAGTCGTTTGAAGGGTCAGTAATAAATCTGACCACATAATCGATCTGAAATTCTGAACTCCTGCCCTATTTCTGTTTATTGCATGAGATCCCCTCTCAAAAGAAACATTAAGCCTTTCCTGGAAAGGCCTATATTTTTACATTAATTTGGGGCAGTCCCCAGCTGTCTGATTAACCTTAGGGCACAGCAATAGTTAATATTAAATCCCTTCTCTTGTTTCTGTCTTTAGAAAAAAATAGCTTAACACTCTCAGTAGTAAAACTTCACATGCTACAGAAATAAAAATAAAGAGGGATTATGCTTTCTTCATTGCCTGCAGAATGCCAGGGGAGGTTTTATTTAAAAGCAATGAATGTGAATGTGAGAATTATCAAAGAAATCTTTACTGCTTTAAAATTTTTTCTTCTTTTAAGTATTTTCTAGTTTCTCTGAAACCTTTCAATTTTCTTTTTTGCACAAAAGGCAATGTTTTGGTTAGTTGAACTTAACTATATAAATGTACCCAATGCAATAATAGAAAAGAACACTCACAGTTTGCTGTGTATTTTATTAAACTAATTAAAGAATTTATGGAAAGAAGAAATCAAGTTAACTACCACAGGAAAGAAAAAGGAAAACAAACTCTTTTGTGCTTGAGCCAGCCTCTGCACGGTTTCACAGGTGCCCCACGAGTGTGATGTCATTTTCGTTGGAGTAACCTCTCTCCCACGAAGACAAATGAAAGAACTCCTTTTAAAATAACCCTTGCACCTCACACAGGTGGTCACATCTAAAATAAACCTCTGGACTGCACCTCAGAAACAGTTTTCTAAAGGAATGTTCTTTTAGAGCTGTCCAAAGGGCAAAAAAAGTGATTCAGAATGTGCTGACGGCTCTTTTGAAGAAAACTGAAGGGTATGGTTTTCTGCTCTGATTATAGTGAAAACCATGTTCCTTGAATAGAGGTTTTATAACTATGGATAGTAAATAAACCTTTTCTTGACTTCCTTAAACTTGATTTTCAGTGGGTTCTGAATTCAAAAACTGGCTCATGTCCAGAAGCTGGGTAAGGAATTACGACTTTTGGGGCTACTGCCCTCAGCCCCCTGATTGGTCATCGTTAGTTTCGTTTGACAGTACAGATTCTGTAAAGTCCTTGTTGGCTGCCTATCTATTTAGCCCCTACGGATCTCACGTTCTATTAACCATCTCTAAAACTCTCTATGGCTCAGGCTCCTATAGCAGCCCCTCCAAGCTTGCCACTTATTGTATATTATTTGGGTCCAAAGAAATATATATTACCACCATGCCTGTATTGTTTTGAAGTCCTACCATACCAGATATGTTCTGGCTGGCTGTTTAACTCACTTTGGAGCTCTACTAATTTCATAACTAAGTGTTGGGCTTTCTCTGCCTTTCTACTATAGGAGATGAATTGTTGCTTTATATGTTACCAAGGAGACCCTCTGGCTTTCACACTTAGCTTTTAATTGTCAATTAAATGTTCTCAGCTTTTTGTTATGTTTTCTCTAGAGCAACACCTGAGCTTAGCAATGGTCATCCAATTCCATGTTTGTCCTTATACTTACTATTTTCCCATAATTTTCAAGTGCTAGAAACATCATGCATTTCTTTCCACTGATAGATTTTTCCAATTCTCTACCACAGAAAGTTCTAACAATTGCACCACTTGCTATTTTATGCCAGAAGCTATCTGTGCTCCACCTACCATCAGTTTTGAAGTCTCCAGGACCAGCCGAAAGTGAATGATACAGTTCCAGAATCTCATTCCCAACTGTGTTTTCTTTGACCACTCAGGTACCATTTGTTGCAGATTGGGTTTCCAAGGAAGCCAAGGCTGAGACAGAAATTAGCACACAGGAGGTTTATTAAGAAAGGTGAGGCCGGCACAGTAGCTCATGCCTGTAATCCCAGCACTTTGAGAGGCCAAGGGGGGCAGATCACAAAGTCAGGAGTCCAAGACCAGCCTGGCCAGCATGGTGAAACCCCATCTCTACTAAAAATACAAAAATTAGCCCAGCATGGTGGCACATGCCTGTAGTCCCAGCTACTCAGGAGACTGAGGCAGGAGAATCGCTTGAACCCAGGAGGTAGAGGTTGCAGTGAGCCGAGATCACACCACTGCATTCCAGCCTGGGTGACAGAGCAGGACTCCATATCAAAAAAAAAAATGAAGAAAAGAAAAGAGAAAGAAATGCAATGAAACAGAATTGGCCAGGGAGATAAGTCAAGATGTGATGCATTCTCAATGGTATGCCTTAACTGACCATGTGGGGAGTTCTAAAGATCGATTGACCATTCAGAGTACCCCATGTTGGTCTATCAGTCATTTGTTTTGAGCTGCCCTGGAAAGTGGGTGTGAACTTGGTTGAGGAGGCCCCAGTCTTCTTAAGGGACTGACAGCTAAGGGCTATCTGCTGGTGACACTCCCAGCAATTGAAATAAGTCCTTTAATTCTGAAGAGTGATATGGGTAGCACATCACAATCCTCCTCCCAGTGATTAAAAACTTTTATCACTATATAATGACCCTATAACTCATATAATGCATTTTTTTCTTGAAGTCAATTTTATCTTCTACAATATAACTATACCAATTTTCTCTTGGTTTACATTTTATTATTTATATTATAATATTATTTATATTATTGTATTTATCATTTTCTGTTGTTTCACTTAAAAATTTTCTGGTCCTTATGTTTTAGATATGATCTTACAAATAGCATATGGTTGGATTTTTACAAATTCATTCTTGATAATCTATACCTTTTACTAGAGAGCTCACCTTACAACTATTATTATTGATATATTCAGATTTATTACTATCTATTTAGGGGGTTTTTGTTCCAACCTTTCTGCGTTCATTTTTCTTCTCTTTCTTGGTTTCTTGCCTTACTTTCTTACCTTTTTTATAAATTACAATTCTTTCTATTGGTCAAAACACATATACCCTCTTACATTCATTTAGTTGATGGCTTTACGTATTTTAATATACATACATAATCCAATATAAATGGAGTAAGTTATTTACTTTTCTTTCCTGTTAAATAATACAAGGAACTTAGTCTGTTTCAAACCTAATCCTTTCTCCTGGTTTACATGATTTTCTTCAGCATTTTAGCTTGTTTTTTATTAACTCCATAAATTAAATCTTAAAACTACTGTTTTATACAATCAATGTTGGTTGTCCTTCATGTTTTTAAGATCATATTTTTAAGATCTGTCTTAGGTACTATGCAGTTTTGCTAAACATTTTCTAGATAAACATGTTATTTTATCTTTCTTAAATCTGTAAATTCATATCTTTCATTAATTTTCGAAAAATCATCAGGTATATTTATTTGCAAATTTTCTCTTAACCATTTTTTCTGTTTTCTTTCTGGTATGCCAATTAAATATATGGTAGACCATCGCTTTCTATCCTCTGTGTCTCTTAATACCTCTTTCATATTTTTTTTCAGATTTATCTTCCAAACTACTAATTTCCTATTTAGTTGTGTCTAATATATCTATTGAATATCTAGTTTCAATAATTTATTTTCAAATCTGTATGGTAATTTTTTGATAATTTATTATTCTCTAATATTTTTAATTTCATATTTATTTAAACAAGTAAACTTATACAACTGAATCTGAATTAGCCAGTATCTGTAGCATTTTTATGTCTGATTCTACAATTTGTTGTTTCTAGCTTTTGGTGGTTTATTTCTTCAGATGTTTGTAATTTTTTTAATTGAGAATTTAATTCTTTGGACCTTTATCTGTGTGAATTGTTTAAAACTTTTTTTTTTTTCAGAGTGTAGTTGTATCTGCATCTTCCAAGCTTGGGAAGGGAGAAGATATATATTTCCAATTGAACACTGCTTTAAATTTTCAGCTTGAAGCTTTTATTAGCTACTTGGGAATAGCATAAATTCTTTCTCCAATCATACATAAGGGTGGTCTTGTGGTTGGAAACTCTCAAGGGTAGACATTTTCCCCCTCTATTCGGAACCAAGGCTAAGAAGGCATGTTTCCTTGCTATGTGGAGTGGGATTTGTTTTAAATTCAACCTCTGAAGGAATTCTCATTCAGTGGTCTCAGCTTTGTGCATGGGTCTTAGATTTATTATCCTATCTTAGATCAGCCCTGGGCTAGAGTAGGTGTTCCCAAAAACCCAAACTCCATCCCACCCAAGACTTGCATTTGTCCAAGATGATTTACTGATCTCTCTGAATGCATGCTTCCTTGTCCATTTCATATCAGAGGATTTTACTTTCTTGCCAGTTAAGTTATGTAATTATAAAGCTTCTCAAAAAAATTTTTTTAACCAGAATTTTTTCTTTTGTTTTTACTGGGACCAGGTTTCTGCTATTTAGTCTGCTATACTGTTAGAAACTAAAGTTCTACTTTACCCTTAAACCCATTCCAATCTGAGTTCTGGACGTATCTCTTAATTAAAATGTTCTTGTTCTGTACATTTTTTTTTGTATGTTGAAACTATTACCTCACTTAGCTCTGCTATAATGCTCCACCCCTTCCCCCTTCCCCTTTTTAAATACCCTCCCTTGGTAACAGTTTATTCTCAGTCTCTTTTGGTGTCATCTTTTCCTCTTTCTTACCTTTAAATGGGTCCTCGGAGTCTATCTTAGGCCACCTTTTCTATTTCCTTTTCTTCCTCCTCTTAGGTGATTCCATTAATTCTCATGACATTAAATAGCAGTCATATGCTCACCACTCTAATTTGTTTCTGTAGCCCAGACCTCTACTCCAGGTTCCAGATTCATCCATCCAGTTACCAACATGACATCTCACTGGATGTCTAGAGGTTTCTCAGTCTTAAACTGGAATTCTTGGTTTTTCTCCCTAGACATGGGTCTTCTTCACTTATTCCCTTTGACAGTAAAAAGGAGTTCTCTCTACCCAGTTGCCAAACCAAAATTCTAGGAGTCATCTGTCACTCCTAAATCCAAATCATCAAGACCTGACTTTCCTGTCATAAAACTCTTATTGCAAACTGAAAACTCTTATACTCCCCACTCTCTTCCTTATCACTACCACTACCCCTACCCCAGTTCCCTAGTTCAAACCATAATCATCTGCAGTTTGGACACCTACAAACTCTTGCCTCTCTCTCCATCAAGATTTTTGCACTTTCTATTTCTTCTGCCTAGAACACTTGACATAATTGATTCCATTTCATTCTTTAGATTTCAGCTTAAATGTTACTTCTTCAGAGAGCTCATCTTTGGTTACTCACTCTATCCTTGCATTCTGTTTTCTTCCCACTCTATTTACAATTTTATTTATTTTTTTGATTCATTGGGTTTTTTGTAATTGTTCACTCCCAGCATCCTCAAACATAAGTTCTCTCAGGGCAGGAAGTTTTGTATTCCCAGTATCTGTCTTGTATTTGTCCATCTTGTTCACTTTGTATTCCCAGTATCTAGTATATTATCAGGTACAAAAGAAACATTCAATAATATAAGTCATTTGTTTACAAAATGCCTTAAAAAAGGAGTCTATAGTATGATGACAGAATAATACCATTTCAGTCAAGTTTGTCCCCTGTAGCGGGTAGGAGATATTTCTAGGTCTCTAAATTCACACTATAATGATAGCTTCCATTCTTGGGGATTATGCAGATCTAGAAGATAGAGGTAATTCTATTTCAGATGCCTCTCTTAAATACAAACTAGGCACTTACATTAGTATTATATCTTCTCTAAGAATGCTGAATGTTTGGTCAAAATCCATGTCAGATAATAACAAAACGGAAAGCTGTACCAGACCGGTGGCGACCAGGTCATTGAGTACATTCAGCACCTAACACTAAAATTCATGGTTAGAAAACGAAAGAACAAATGAATGATCTCTTAGAATCTCCAACACATTTCATGTACATACAACCTTCACTTCAAACCTAAATATTCCCAGTTTGTGCTGTATGAATTGAATGGCTGAGAGGGCTCTGAGAGACCAATAATGTGTTAATCTACTGCTCTTGTTAATTCTCTAAATGATAAACTTTTGACACCTAGTGCTATAGTATGGAATTGTGTCCCCCAGAAATTTATCTTTTGAAGCCAGAATCCTCTATGTGATGGTATTTGGAGATGAGGCCTTTGGGAGGTAGACTTAAATGAATGCATGAGGGTAGCACTCTATGATGAGATTATTGGCATTGTAAGAGAAAAAGATAGCTCGCTCTCTACTATGTGAGAACACAAGAAGGTGGCCATCTGCAAGCCAGGAAGCAGGCCCTTACCAGGAAGCAAATCACTTGGAACCTTGATCTTGGACTTTCTAGGCTCAAAACCTGTAAGAAATATGTGTCACTCCACATATGGTATTTTTAAAAGGCACCTCAGCAGACTAATATACCTAGTTTATCATATAGGCTGGTAAAATCATAGTTCTTTTTAAATCTTCCATTACAGGGAGAAGACATCGCAAGGGTGTTGTCAACGTGCTCAGCAGCAAGCAAGTAACAGCTGTGGGAATTCTCAAAATCAGAGCAACGTTGATCACTCTGCAGGTGCAAAACAAATATAGTGACTAGTCAAATCTAATGACTAAAATGAAATTTCTCATGTGGAATGAAAAATTTTGGTCCATATCAATTCTATAAAGTGACAGGCTGAAATACCCAATGAGTCCTTCTTCTGAAATCCAGTCAGTCAAAAAAGCAAATCCTGAAATAGTAAGCAACTATAATTAGGTATAGAATCACTCCATGATAGGACACTATGAACAATGAAGAAGATTGTGTAATTTGGATGAAAATGTCATTCAGCTATATATAAGGGAAGCAAATTGTGTTTGGATTTAGAGAGCCAGTTATTTGCAAGGACATAATCCTAACAATTTATTAGGATAATTACGGCATAATTTATATGGCTTGAAGGTTACAGATTTTTAAATAAAGTTAGCATGAGACATTTCAATTGCTTAACTTGGTTATGATCCCTTCTCTTCCCTCCCATTTATCTGCTGTGTGCACCTGGGCAATTAACTTTCCTATACTAAGTTGTCGCATCTTAAAATGAAAGAATAGAAATTTACCTCCTATTTTACTTATTGACTTATATGGTGCCACGTGCCAGGCTTCTAAGCACACTACAAATATTAATTTCTTTAATCTTTGTAACAATTCCCTGAGCTGGGAAACATTTTAATCTCCTCTTTAGAGATGAAGAAACTGGGGCAAAGAGCAGTTTGGTTATCTCGCCCAAGTTCACGCAACCAGTAAGTTGTATAGCAGGGCTTCCTTCCCAGGGTGTCTGGCTCTAAGGCTGAGTCTTAGTCACCTCACTATGCACAGTGGACAGAATATTGTTGTCATCTTAGCAAACACAGGACAGGATTGCAATTGGAAATGACTAAGGAAAGAAATAAGGATGAAAAACATGGAATTTCAACACACCTGTCCCAGGAGGAGGACATAGTGTGGGGCCTCACGATATCACCTCAGCCTCCTGAGGACCCAAAACATCACTGTCTTCAGGGTGTTCCCTGTGCCCCTGTGACCGCAGCTAGTGCCTGGAGTGCAGCCAGCCACATTTCTCCCACTCCCTCCAATGCCTTCCCTCAAGTCCTCTCCAGCTGAAGGAAGGGTAGCAACACTAGTTTATGGGAAATATCCAAAGCTAAGCCGCAGTTTTCTCATTCAGAACCCACAGACATTGGCAAGAAACAAAGAGTGGCAAAATAATTTATTGCATATTTATTTTTGTTTTTCCTTCTTTTGCCCCATAAATGTAGCTAGACAATTTGTACCATATAATTTGAGGGCTTTTTTTTTTTTTTTTTTTTGCAGGGGCAGAAAGAAGAGCTGCCTTTTGTAAGTCAGAAAGAAATTGGGAGAGATAACACCAGGAGTTATTAAAGGGCAGGCAAGAGAAAGAGACATACCAGGGGAATGGTATGGGAAGGAGAGAGAGGACTGTGGCTCCTGGAGATGAATGGTACCCATGCTGTGCTCCATGGCATGACCTCAGCCAGGCTGGCTGCTTCCTGGGATAAGGGAGCAAGAATTTTGGCATTGGGTTGCCAGCTTTGGCAAGGATTCCTGAGCCTCACATGCCATCTGGAAAAAAAGAGCTTCTCAATCTCTTGGGGCCACCAAGCCCCAGACTATAAAGCCATCAGGGATATTATGACAGAGAAATGAAAGGTACTTCCTCACCTTCTGGGAAATTGAAGAGATGAGAGAATGGAGAGGTATGATACTGAGAGGGAGAAGGGACTCCCATAATGACTGAGGTGGAATTTCCTGTCTATCCCTTATGACAGTGGTCCACAGGCTTCTTGACACGAGGGACAGGTTTTATGGAAAACAATCTTTCCACAGATGTGGGAGTGGGGTGGGAGGGATTCTTGTGCATTACATTTATTGTGCACTTTACTTCTATTATTATTACATACTAACCATAATGTAGAATCAGTGGGAGCCCTAAGCTTGTTTTCTTGCAACTAGATGGTCCCATCTGGGGGTGATGGGGGACAGTGACAGATCATCAGGCATTAAATTCCCATAAGGAGCATGCAACCTAGATCTCTCACATGCACAGTTCATAATAGAGTTCACACTCCTATAAGAACCTAATGCTGCTGCTGATCTGACAGGAGGCAGGGCTCAGCTTCACTTACCCGCTGCTCACCTCCTGCTGTGTGGCCTCATTCCTAACAGGCCACAGACTGGTGCTAGTCTCTGGCTCAGGGGTTGGGGACCCCTGCCCTATGATATAGCTTCAGGGTTGAAATCCAATTAATTTAAAGGCAATAAAGTGGTATTTCTTGCACATCTGGGTGTATGGATTAAGATGTATATCTGTTACAAAGACACTGTGAAAGTTCAAAAGAAGGATTAGTACCTTCTATCTGAAAGAGGGGGATATTTCAGTTAGGTCTTGAAGTCTGGAAGGTGACCTATGGCAAAGACAAAGGAAGATGTTCCAGATAGAAGAACAAGCAGAAGCAAAGGCAGAGGGGAAGAAAATATGCCAACTCCTTAGGAAATGAGGAATATTCTCGATTATCTGGAGAAGTGGAGATACAAAAATATAGGACCATTGGGAAAATGTGAACACTGAATAAATGTTTGATTATATTAATGAACTGATGTTTTGAGAGCATACAAATTGTATTGTATTTACATGTAACAATTTTAGACAATATCTAGAAGTTTCATACAGAAATGTTTATAACACAATGGTGGGAAGTTTGGAATCTGAGAGGAACCAGTGGAAGTATAGATGCAACAAGATAGACCATGCTCTGATTGTAGCTGAAGCAAGATGATGGATTGCAAGGATAACATGATAAAATCAGGTCAGGACAGCTGCTTCTCACCCTCCTCTCCTGAGGGTGAGAAGGATAGCAACACTAGTTTATGAGAAATATCCAAAGCTGAGCCCCAGTTTCTCATACAGAACTCACAGACATTGGCAAGAAACAAAGAGTGGCAACACATAATCAGTTCCAAAGAGGCCCAACCTCTTGGTTTTTAATGCCAAGTTGTAGGCTTTTCGACCCTTGGAACTGTAAGCACCTATTTCTGAAATTAACTCAGCAGTCTCCCAGGAGGTAGACAGAAGATAGTTCCAAGGAGCAAACATTTATCTCTCAAGAAGATGAAAAGAGTTTAGCTATTCTTTTTCCTGCTTTACTGTATAAATTTGTGTGAAATTCTGTCCAGACTTTGCAGTCATTTTTGTGCTGCCTTATGTACATAAATCTGCTAGTGCTTACCCAGTAATAAATTGTGCTCTCACTTTATTCTGTATTGGTACAGAGGGGTCTTTTATTGCCAGGATTGCCTTATTTCTCCAAAAGAATATATGAGAGTTTATGAATAATATTCTCTCTACATTTGTACATATTTGAAATTGTCTATAGTAAAACATGTTTAAAGATGATCTGTGATCATTTCAGATACTCCCCCAAGGTAAGAATCAAGAAACTGCCATCAACTTTGGCAACTAGGAGGGTAATAGCGACCTTAGAGGAAAGAAGAGAATGGGAGAATGAAAGCTTTACTGAAAAGGAGTCAATGGGAGGAGAGAAAGAGAAAGCAATGAGTACAGGTGGCTCCTTTTCAAGACATTTGGTAGAGAGAGAAGGGAGAAGGTGAAGTAGATGGAAGGATTCTTTTAGAGTAAGACAAATCTATTTGTGAGCATTAGCAGACAAAAATAAGCCTGAAAAAGGAAGATGAAAGCTATAGTCTAGAGGAAGGATAATTGATGCGTGATGTCCCAGAAGAGCTGTGAGAAGATGAGAGCCAGGACTTTTCTCCAGCCTATTTTCCAAAAGTAATCAAAGCAACCTTTCGATTTTGGTTTTGCCCAGTGTAGAAATATTATGACAAATATAATCCATAGACAATGAACAAAATTTAGAAAATACAGGTAAGTAACATTTTTTAAGCATGGGTAATTTCATTTTGGCATAGGTCTCCCCAGGCCATCTGCTGTTTGCCTATGTATATGTTCATATGCACACAAACACACTAATGCAATCATTTTATGCAGACAACTCTGCAGTCTAATTTTTCACGTTTAATGAAATATGAAGGTCTTCCTGTATCAATAAGCACAATAATCTTCTAAAAACAAACTCTAGATGTTATCACTTCCCCTGCTAAATAAAACATTTCGCTGGCCAAATACTGCATTTAGAAATAAAAAATCCAATCTTCATAATCTGATCTACAGCCTTGAGTGATCTGACTTCGGCCCCACCTGACATCACTTTATGTCTTAATCATTTTGTTCCAAACACTCTTTCTTGCAGTTCCTCGAACCCACAAACTTTCTTGATTCTCTGTTCCTCTGCCCAGATTGTCCTTTTTGAGACTCTTTGCATGGCTGAGTCCTGATCCTTTGGGTCTCTTTTCTCGGTATAGTCAAATGGAAGTCAACTTCCCCATATTGTGACCATGGATCCTGACTTTTCTGGCAATAGTCCTGGTTTTCACCTGTTGTTCCAACATAATACTTAATAATGCCTCCTTTCATTCTCAAGAGTGTCCCAGTTTGGATAATGAATCATAGAGTTACTCCATTCATAATGCCTGGATCTCTCTCCCTTAACAGCAGTCATTGCAATGTATAATGATGAAATTGTCTCTTCATTTATTTATTTGCTGTGTGTCATTCACTAGCCCATAATCTCAGTGACAGTGGAACACATAGATCTAGTCCTCGAGCTTTGACCTTTGCTAAACGTTGGTAAACGTAGGTGGAGCATTAACTGGGGCAGCCTTGGTAAAATAGACTCAGGACAGTTGGGGAAGAGGTGCAGGGGACAGAAGCTGGGCTGAAGTGACCTAAAGAAAGTGAAAATGTTTAGGAATTCCACAGGTAGGAGAAGCAATTTATTTTTATAGTCACTATTAAAATTTATTTATCTGTATTTTCTAAATTTTGTTCATTGAATATGGACAATGAATTTTGTTCATTGAATTGGGACTATGTGATTCTTATAGTCTCAATTTATAGTCACTAAATTGGATAATAAAAATATTATTTACCTAACTTAAAAAAAGAAACATGGTCGGGCATGGTGGCTTACCAGCCAGGGCAACATGGTAAAACCCCATCTCCACTAAAACTGCACAAATTAGCTGGATGTGGTGTTGCACACCTGTTGTCCCAGCTACTCGGGAGGCTAAGGTGGGAGGATTGCTTGAGCCTAGGGGGCAGAAGTTGCAGTGATCCAAGATTGTGCCACTGCACTCCAGCCTGGGCAACAGAGTAGCAACTCTATCTAAAAAAAAAAAAGAAACATGAAAGATTATAGGTAGTAATCAGATTCTATCCAAATATGGAAACTATCCAGAGTTCACTGTTACACTAAGATAATGACAAATCTCAACCAGCTGTCTAGCCAGCTAACAGCAAGGCAGACCAGATAGGACGCCATTCTCCTGACTGGAGACCTTCCCCTACTTGGCCAAGGCAGCTGGAATCCTGAATTCTGAGATACACTCCTCACTTACACAGGAGCCCACCTTCAGTCAGCTCAGAACTCATCTAAGATATGAGCCCAGAGAGTCCCAACCAGTCAGCAACACCCACAGACCTAGCTTTCCTAACATGGAAGAGAAATGGTGGTCTTCCGGCTTTGGAAGATCTATTGATCATATCCCCTTCTCAAATCTCCTCCCCAGGGACTGCGCTCTGAGCGCTGGGTCAGGCACCCCACCTGCAGCAAGACTTCCTCACTCAGAACTCAACCTTTGGTCTCTGGTCTTTATTAATTTTCTTTTGCAATAATATTCTTTAAAAGAAAAGTGAAATATAGTTCTCATCTTGCATTTTATTCCTTTCTCAGCCTTCTTTGAAGGTAGGGTTTTAGCTTTTTTCAGTAATCCCAGCACTTTGGGAGGCCAAGGTGGGTGGATCCTAGCTTGAGCTCAGGAGTTTAAGACCAGCCTGGGCAATATGGCAAAACCTCACCTCTACAAAAAATACAAAAATTAGCCAGGCATGGTGGCACAATGCCTGTGGTCCCAGCTACTCAGGAGGCTGAGGCAGAAGGATCACTTAAGTATGGGAGGTCAAGGCTGCAGTGAGCCAAAATTGCACCCACTACACTCCAGCCTGGGCAACAGAGCAAGACCCTGTCTCAAAAAGAAAATAAAAGAAAGAAATAAATCATTAATAAGTTTGAACACTAAAAATGTTTCATTTCAGAAAATGGATCAATTAATTAACTAATAATAAATATGGTGTGAAATCTACTAACAGCTTTTTGAAAGATTAAGTACTTTTATTAGCATCCATGTTTTAATTTAGTGTAGTTTATTTATTTATTTGGTTAGTTTCTGGTTTAGTTTTGATTACCTGCAACTAACTACAGAAGCTCCACATAAGATTTAAAACCAAAATGAGTCCTGTGAGATTTTCCCTGCTTTTGTCTGTAACAACAGGAAATATCAGAGTAGTCACCACAACTTATCTTTCTTTGCTTTTCTTCTGGGCAAACATTCTACAAATTCATATGCATGAACTACAAACCAAGGAAGTGTTCATTTCCCCTTAAAAATCTAACTTCTGTTCTTTAATTAAAATGGAAAGTATTGGTACATCCAAACTAACAAAATGCCCTAAATACTCTACAGATCTAAAAATATTGAAAAGATACTTCTATATTATACACAAATTTTTATTTTCTTATAATCCACCCTCCATGAAATTATGAACACTTTTCAGATTTTAGTGCTGTCAATATTTAGTAATATTTTAAGATTTAGTATAGTTTAGTTTAATAGCTTTCTTTTTTTGAATAACCACTTGTAAGCTAGACTTTTAGAAGAAAATTTTAAAAGACACTTCAAATAAAGTCCAGTTCAAAAGGAATCTTGAACTAAAAGGCTGAGTGAATCAAAAGGCATTAACTGAGTAGGTGACATATCTCTAGTACAATGTTAAGTGGAAAGGCACAAAGGACAAGCAGGACAAGTACCTGACAGATTGCATGCCCTCTCTTGCCATCTCTGCTGCCACGGCCTGCATCTAAGCCTTCATTTCCTTGTCTCCACAAGCCTGAAATAGCCTGGCCCTTCTACCTCTGAGCCCCTACTGTCATTTCCCATCCACCCCCACGTGACAATCTGCACATACTGCCAAATACATCTATTTGAAATATTCTTTTTACTACATTTTTCTTTTTTCTAAAACATTTAACACATAGCCCAAACTCCTTCTGCCTTATGCGGAGAGAAGAACACAAGATTTAGAATTATACAAAGGCCCACGCCCTGGTTCAAACACTTATCACCTGCATGACTTGACTAAGTTGCTTGATGTCATGTATAAAATGGGTATAATCATCAAATCTCACCAGAGTGAGAAGAAAAATAAATAAATATGAGAAGACATAAGCAAACAAATGCTTTCTACAAGTTTATTCTCTTCCCTAAGTTCACCAACTTTTTAATATCTTTTATAATCTGACCCCATCTTCCTTTCTAATTTATTGTTCTCCAGTTTTCACCATTCTTTGCCATATTACTTGTCCTACACACAACCTCTGTATGTACCCTTAGTTTTCCCACCTCCATAACTTGATTCATGACTTCAAGAGAGAACAAATCAAAATAGGACATTTATTTATTATTTATAAACTAATACTATGTTAAGCTGATACATAATCTCATATTTAAAAAATAATATTATTTTATCCCCACTTTACAGATGAGGAAACCAATGTTTCAAAAGGTGAGAAACTTGTTCAAGGTCTCACATCTTGTAAATGGGAGAGCAGAAATTCAAACCTAGACAGTGTGAGATTACAATCCTAACTGCTAACTTCAAATGCATTAGCATCGATCATCTGAGATGAGACTAGTAATTTTCCCATTTACACATAAGGAATCTTAAAGAGTGATAGATTATTTTTAAAAGTAATGAGTGATAGATGAAATTCTAGGTCATCTCACTTTAAATGACTGATTGATTGTCCATTCACTTCTAGGGGGAAAGAAGAAGAGAGGATGATAGTTTATAGATAAAACAGATACTCTTGAAGACAAAGAACAAAATGAGGGTCTTACTCTACCAAAGGTCAAGTATAAAATACAATAAAAATCTATGGTAATTTTTATGATGTGGTATTGGTACAGAGATGGAAAATGGGCCAATAGAACAGAATGGCATACAGAAAATGGAACCATTCATGCAGAGAAATGTAGTATCTGATTGACATATACCCAAATCACTGGGGAAAAGTGACTACAACAAATGGTGTCAGGGGAAAAATAAACTTAGATCTCAACTTCATACTACATTTAGTGTGGATACATTTCAAGTGGATTAAAAGTCTATATATAAAAAACAAACTGGTAAAACTGTTTGGAAGGAAATATAGAATATCCAGAGTTGAAAATAATACAACAAATATACTTCAAGTAGATTAAAAATCTAAACATAAAAACACGGTAAAACTGTTTGGAAGGAAATATAGACTATCCAGAGTTGAAAATTTCTTCAACAATGCCAAAAAGCACAAGCCATTTAGGAAAAAAGGTGATAAATTTGTTCCATCAGCACCCAAGCCTACAAAATTACCCACTTAAAATACAATATCAAATACAATTTTTTACCTAACATAAAATCATATAAGCAAGCATTATTATATTGGTTTAATAGGGAATTAATAAATCACTTAATTTAACCATTATAAAATTCGTTATATTTGATCCTTTTAAGTCCATCACACTTTGTGATAGGTACTTTAGAAGCCTATCAACATTTCCTCAGAAATGAACAAAGATATATGAGGGGGTTTCAAAAAGTTCATGGAAAATTTGAATTAAAAAATAAAAATAAGAAATAGAAACATTATTTCTCAATATAGTCCATCAAGTTCAAGACACTTTTGTAAGCAGTGATACCAGCCATTTAGTCCACTCCTAAAGAACTGAGGGTCTTGCGAATTTAACTACATCAATGCAGTCTTTTTACATTATTAACTGAAGGAAAATGGAGCCATTCAAAAACTTGTTAAGATTTAGAAATAAAGGCAGAAGGAGCCAAATCAAGACTATAAGATGGATAGAGGCCTAATGATGTCCCATCAAATCTCTTGCAAAATCACCCATGTCTGATGAGAGGAATGAGCAGGAGCATTGTCATGGTGAAGGACTTTCTGGTGAGGCTTTCCTGGGGATTTTCTGCTAAAGCTTTGGCTAAGTTTCTCAAAACACCCACAGAATAAGCAGATGTTTTTATTTTTGGGTTCTTCAGAAAGTCAACAAGTGAAATGCCTTGAGCATTCCAAAAAACTGTTGCCATGACTGGTCCAATTTTGCTTGCACTGGACCACTTCCACTTCTTGGTGGTTATTGCTTTGATTGTGTTTTGTCTTCAGAATTATACTGGTAAAGCCATGTTTTACCTCCTGTTACAATTCTTCAAAAAAATGCTTTAGCATCTTTATCCCACTTGTTTAAAATTTTCATGGAAAGCTCTGCTTTTGTCTGCAGTGGATCTGGGTATGGTGGGTTTAGTATCCATTGAGTAGAATGTTTGCTCAACTTTAATTTTTCAGTCAGAATTACGTAAGCTGAACCAATTGAGATGACTATTGTGTTGGCTATTGTTTCTGCTGTTAGTCATTGGTCATCTTCAATTAGGGCATGAACAAGATGGATTTTTTTCTTGTAAATTGATGTAGATGGTCTATTGCTGTGGGCTTCATTCTCAACATTGTCTCATCACATCTTTTCCTTAACTTTTAAGTTCAGGGGCACATGTGTAGGTTTGTTATATAGGTGAACTGGTGTCATGGAGGTTTGTTGTACAGATTATTTTGTCACCCAGGTATTAAGCCTAGTACCCATTAGCTATTGTTCCTGAACCTCTTCCACCTCCCACTCTCCACCCTCCAATAGATCCCATTGTCCGTTGTCTCTTCCATGTGTCCACGTGCTCTCATCATTTAGCTCTCACCTGTAAGTGAGAACATACAGTATTTGGTTTCTTATTCCTGCATAGTTTGCTAAGGATAATGGCCTCCAGCTCCATTCATGGTCCCCTCTTAAAACTATCCATTTATAAACAGCTGATTTCTTTAGGATATTGTCCCCACAAACTTTCTGTAGAGCCAGGAAGATTTCATTATTCTTCCACCCAAGATTCACCATAAATTTGATGTTCATTCTTGCTTTAATTTTAGTAGAACTTATATGGCTCTGATGGGGGCTGTTATCAAACTGATATTTTATCCTTCTGAGTGCCTCAAACTAGATCCTGTTCAGAGATGTTATAACAAGTTAGTATGCATTCATTTTGTTGCAAAAAATAAAATAAAACCCATCAATCCTTGTTTCATAATATGCATTTTCCATAAACTTTTTGAAGATCCTTCATAGAATAAGACAGATGGTAAGGTAATTATTTGACACCTTATGACCTGGTACTTTTCTCTTTTTCCTGTGACATGAACATGTGAAAGAATATTTATTTTCAAAGAATACCAATATCCTTTCATGAAAACCTTCTGATCTCAGAGAAGGAGCTAGCAGCCAAAGAACCAGCTCAATACCAAACCTAAGCCTGGGAAAGTAAGTGGTCCTCATGCATCTCTACAGCCTGTAATGGCTCTCCTTGAATTCACACTTTTTGGTTCTTTTTTACCCTGCTTTAGAAGTGCTATTTTTTTTTTCCTATCCACACTAGACAAGATCTACTTCCCCTCGCTGGCTCCTGCTTCCAGTCGCCATTAAACAGTCACAGTGACTTGCTACAAACTCCTCTCCTATGCTCTTTTGGTTTATAAAAATACTATATTCTTAATAAAATCAAATAGATGTTTCTCAATAGGAAAAGACAAATATAAATCATGGAATTCATGAGCTACCAAGTTTTAGTAGTCCTCACAGTCAACCTGGAGTCCTCCTCTGCAACCGGTAAGAAGTGTTCATCTCATTCCCACTGCACTCCAGGCCATCTTACTAATATTGTTAAATGTTGATTTTAAAACGCCTAACCAAAACATTAAAGAAATATTCTTAAGCCTCTAGGATCAAGAGAATCTAGCCTGGAATTAATGGTTCTCCATAACACTACTTGTCTCCAACTATTCACTTTATTGCTTCCTTCTTCATAACCTGCCATCTCAAGTTCCACATTTACCATAGTGCTTTACCTGCTATCTAACACACATTATCCTTCCATTTCTTCCAAACGCCACTTGTATGTGTTATGATCTTTTTCTCCCTTAGTACCCATGGTTAATTTCTACCATGTCTCTGACATTGTTGCCTCCATCATTGGTGAAAACTGGCTGGTCACGTTTGCCATGTCTATCACAAACCAAAATGCCTAACACAAGATGTATTTAAGTCAAGTCAGAGCAGACAAATCTAGAGGAGGAGGAGGAGGAGGAAGGGGGGGAGGAGGAGGAGGAAGGGGAGGAGGAGGAAGGGGAGGAGGAGGAAGAGGAAGGGGATGAGGAGGAGGAGGAGGAGCAAAAAAGGCAGCCCAGATACAACTCACTTTCCCCCACTACCAAATCTGATCTGTCTTCCTCTCCTGAGTCAGAAGACTGCATGGCAACTCAACAAACAAAGGGAAAAATCAGTCAGAATGGATGGAACCCCAGCTCAGTAGAATGGCTGAAGCATAAGTGAAGAAAAATTAAAAGAGCTCTCTGTGGGGACTTAAATAAGTTCAAATACAGCACAAAGGAACATTTTCTGAATATAAAGAAAATCATCTTGTAATTTCCACTGTAATAACCAGTGGATGTATTGAAGGAGAAGTTACTTTTGAGATGCATATTAGTGGTCTGGAAGAGCATACGGAACATATTTTAAAGCATGGTACAGAAATACAAAAAGATGGATATTGGAAAGAAAAAAAAGGTGATAAAGTATAAATCCTGGAAATCTGTGCTCTTTTTCTAATTTCTTATGGTGTTTTTAAAGATTTTTTTCATCTTTTTAAAAATGAAAGCACATAAGACAAAACTTTTTCCAAATCCATCTTTCACTACATTCCATCGATTTTGGTATAAAGCGTTTTCCTTTTCATTGCTTTATACAGTTTATAATTTTGATTTAAAAATTGATTTAAGGGTTGTCAGGGAGTGTGCTTCTTATTTTCCAAATAGATTTTTTTTAATCATACTTAGTTATTCATTTTAATTTCATTAGGTTATGAAGAAAAATATAGCCTGTAAAATACTGACATTTTTGAAATTTGTAGGCAGGTACAAAATCAATCTTTACAAATATTCATATATTATGACTTTGAAACTATATATCATATTTGAGGGTTGCAAGGGTCTTTCTATACATCTGCTTAATCCAGTTTATAAGCTGTATTTTAAAATTTCAAATATAAAGTTTTGGGTTTGTTTTCCTTAGAGACAAGGTCTCACTCTGTCACCCAGGCTGGTGTACAGTGGCATGATCGTAGCTCATTGCAGCATCAACTTTTGGGCTCAAGCAATCCTCCCACCTCATCTTCCTGAATAGCTAGGACTACAGGTGTGTGCCACAACACCCAGCTAGTTTTTAAATGTTTTCTATTTAGATAAAGTGGATGGTCTACCTATGTGTCCCAGGCTGGTCTCAAATGCCTGGCTTCAAGTGATCCCCTCACCTTGGCCTCTCAAAGAGCTGAGATTACAGGCATGAGCCACCGTACCCAGCCTAAAATTTCTTTATGTCCTCATTTATTTTTCATTTTTATTTATGTCCTTATACAAATTTGTGCAGTTTAATTTATCTGACTATATATCAATGCTTGATTAAGTGTCAGCAAATAGGATTCAGCAATGTATCAAGATTAATACACTCTGTGACCAAGAAATACTTATTATCAATATAACCTATACATCAACATATTCAGGAATTTTATCAGCATAATCTATGATACCTACAAAATAAAAAATATGACACCAAGAAATACTGAAAAATGTATTTGATAAAATGCAACAAATATTAGTGATAAAAATTATCAGTAGAATAAAATTAAGAGAATCAAGACAATTTACTAAGAACAAAAAACAACAGTATATTCCTAATGATGAACAACTACAATAATTTTAATTAAAACTGATAATTCCTATTACTATTTAGCATTGTTTCAGAAGTTCTAATAAATACAAAAAAAATAAGTAGCTGGTATAAATAGAACAGAAGAGATAAAAATGTCTCTTTTGTTGATATAACTAAATCACTAGAAAATCTAAGGTACTCATGAAAAAAAACCTAGTAGCATTAATAAGAAAATTTGGTAAGTCATAGAATACAAGATAAATGCCAAAAAAAAAAAAAAAGAAATAGTTTTTTCTTCATTTTGTCTATAATCACCTAAAGGAAGAAGATAGTTTAAAAATTTTTTTTGAACTAGAAACAGTACTAAAAAATACTTAGGAATAAATTTAACAAGAAAAGCAAAAGATCTATGTGAAGAAAATTATAAAATTATATTAAAGGACATAAAATTTGAACACAGGGAAAGATACACCACGTTCATGTTCATTAATGGGATGACAGCATATTAAAAAGATTAATTTTCTCAAAATTAATAAATGTCATTCTAATTGAATTTTCAATGAAGGTCATTTGTCACTTTATGTTGGTAGACAGGGAATACAAGGCATAGTTGGACAAAATAATCTGAGCGCTTACAAAGAGGATAAAACGCCTGAGCACAGCCAATACATTTAAATTGCTTCTTAAAGCAACAGTATTGATTAGTAGCAAGCCATTTTGAAAAGAAAAGTTTAAGATTTTTTAAAATTCAAACGTTGGGGGAGGAATGCCTTCTATGAAGGAAGACATAAATCCTGGTTTCCACTCCTTACCTATTCCCACCTATTCCTGCCCCTCTCTGCCTTCTCCAGCTCAGTTAAAGATGCTACCATCCACCCACACACAACCCAAATGCAATTAAAACCCATGACTTCCTTTCAATCCTCAATTCCACCACTATAGTCTAAACCATTCTCATCTGCAGCCTGGCCTCATGCAAAAATCTTTGGCATGCCTTGCGGCTTTCACTCTTTTCCCTCTCCCATCCTTTCTCTTTGTCAGCAGAAAAAAGTGGTATTTCAAAAACCTCAAGTGGTTTTCCATAGTACTTAGATCAAAATCTGAACTCTCCATTTTTTCCTGCAAAGTCTAGTTCCAGCACCATCACTAAACTCATTTTATACCACTCTCTCCTCTCACCCTCTGTGTCCAGCAACAATGCCCATCTTTCAGCTCTTTAAGCACACCACACTTGCTCCAGCTGTAGAAGCTTCACATTGGCTGGGTTCCTTGCCTGCCACGCTGCCCCGCTGATTGGTGCATGGCTGGTGCCTAAGGCATTTAAGACATCCCTTGACCACCTTTCCAATCACCCTGTTTCAATTATCTGCATAGCACTAACTATGGTTGAATCTTTCTGTTGTGTATTTATTCATTTGCTCAGTGTTTATTTCTACATGAAAATGTAAGCTCCAAAAATAAGCAAGTTGTCTGTCTGCTCTTGTCGACACTAGGCATAGTGCCTGACACGGAACAGGCACTCAATAAATATTTGTCAAATCAAAGAATTAATGCTTGACCAAAGTTTTATTTCTGAGAGTTTTCCTAAGATAATGTTGAACCTCCAGAAATAGGTTTGCTTCAAAAGGTCACTGAAGGAATGTGCTGTGAATATCATATAAACAGGACTTTATTATTTCAAAGAGAGGCAATTTTATAGCCTAATTTAAGCAATAGTTTTTAAATCTAGATGAAAATACAAAAGCCTTGCATCATATATCTGAAGTAATCATCATCAAATATAGATTGACTGTCTCCATCTCCCAAATGTGGAAAGACTGATTAGCAGTATCTAACATCAAGGAGACCTTGACATATATGCTCAGCAGGCTATAATGATTCATATAAATTAGCTGCCACATATTATAAAGGAGACATTAATTTCCCACCACCTATTTCTAAAATGAATTACTAAATCCCAAACTCACCGTCAGTGAGGTGATCAGTCACCCACAAAGCTTGGTGTCAATGAAAAGGCCTCATTTAAAATTAACATATGTCCCAAATTTGGGGCAAATAGGAGGAAAGCAACATGATGAACTAGATGCATGGTGTGGCACACTCTGAGTGGTTATTCTAGAATGCTCACCTCCACTGAGATGCTCACTTGGTGAGGCTCCTCGTCTTTCCCCTGACATGTAAGTATCAGGAAATGAGTGGGGTTTCTTTTTGTTTTTGTTTTGTTTTGTTCTGTTTTTTTGAGACAAAGTCTCACTTTGTCTCCCAGCCTTGAGTGCAGTGGCATAATCTCAGCTCACTGCAACCTCCACCTCCCAAGTTCAAGCAATCTCCTGCCTCAGCCTCCTGAGTAGCTGGGATTACAGGCTTACATCACCATGCCCAGCTAATTTTTATATTTTTTAGTAGAGATGGGGTTTCACTATGTTGCCCAGGCTGGTCTTGAACTCCTGGCCTCAAGTTATCTGCCCAACTCGGCCTCCCAAAGTTCTGGGATTACAGGTATGAGCCACCATGCCCAACCAGAATTTCTAATTCACATAGGATTTCTCCAATCCTAAAGATTTCCTGAAGCCTTTTGAAGGCTACCTGGCCTTAGTCCCTTACATAGGTACGGTTATCCTCCAGGTTTGGTTTTTCAACATAAGCACATCTGGTTGTTACCCTTGAACTAGGTTACAACTGACTGACAGAGCCAAGGCAACCTCTGCATGACTGCAAAGGAATGTTGAGGCCAGGGTGGCTGTATGCGTCCTGGTTATGTTGAATCCCTAACCTGCAGTGTGACTGCATTTGGAGATGGTATCTTTAAAGAGGTAATGAAGGTCAAATGAGGTAGTAAAAGAGAGGCCTTAATCCAATAGGATTAGTGTCCTTATAAGAGGAGAAAGAGACACCAGAGATCTCTTCTCTCTCTCTCTCTCTCTCTCTCTGTCTCTCTCAGCATACATCCAGAGAAAAGTCCATGTTAGGGCACGGTAAAAAGGTAGCCCTCTGCAAGTCAAGGTGAGGCCTCACTGGAACTCAACCCTATCAATACCTTGATCTTGAACTTCCATTCTCCAGAACTGTGAGAGAATAGATTTCTACTGTTTAAGCCACCCAGTCTGTGTTATATGGTTACCACAGCTCTAGCACACTAATACAATTTTCTTCAACCACTCTGGTCTGAAACTCCAATACCTACCCCATCACCCCCACTCCCCCGTAACCCTCTTCTCCCAGTCCCTTACCTTGCATCACATCCAAGGCACATTTAACTTTATCAGGACTGTCATTTCTAGGGGGTATCATCTAGTTGCTGGCACGATGGTAAAGTAGTTTAAATGGAGACCTTTTTAATGCAGTGCTGAAAATGAAACCTGAATGACAAAATGTACTCAATAGCTACACAAAGCTGTTTCCTTACAATAGCATCTGCTTTCGAGTAATGCTACAGTTTCTCTAATACATAACTTCAAATAAAAGTTATAGAATAATTGTCTAGTGCCTTTCCTAGACTAAAAACAAACCCTTTTCTAATTAGCTGCTAACAACATGCCAAGAAGCATTCTCCTCTCTTTAGCTATCAGTGAGAGCTGTTCAAGGTCTTCTAATATGAAGTGTGGATATGAGAGGTGGGAGACCAAGATTTTTTCTAATAAACCAAACTGGGAGAAATAAAGAAGCTAAAACAATGGGAAATATTAGCTACGGAAAAACAATGAAAGTAGAGAAACACGTGAAAATAAAAAGCATGTTCTTTCCTTCAATTTAATTTTTTAAATTGCCTTTGAGGATAATGTAAAACATTATTAATCAGTAACCCTGGGGAACAAGAAAGCATGTTCAACTTTGATATTTCCATCTCTATCATGTAACTCAATGATTAACCAAAAAACAGAACATATTTGCTCTTTGGGGATATGAGAAAAAAGACAATGACAGCTCCCCATGCTTGGCATCCCCAGGATCAAGACATTGATACACAAGAGAAAACCAGTCTCCCAAGGACCACTGGGATCAGTCGCTTTCCTCCCTCTAAGGCCCAGGAGATGAAGAGCCCAGCTCCCCACAGCTTACTGTGCTCCAGGATTCAGATTCAGAGTCATCCAGATGTTTGGGGTCTGGCTGTGTGCCCCTGCCTGCCTGGAATGAGTTGGCTCCTCCAATGGGTCAGAGGATGCTGGAATCTCAGTGCTCATACCCTACTTACTGATGAGAAAACTGAGCCTGAAGGGAGAAGTCACATGATCTGTACAGGTTAGACTGTCCACTTAGTGAGTGGAGAGCAAAAAGGGGGCCTGGGCCTGTATTCCAGGTCACCACTCTCCTCCAAGTACCTCAGACCACCTCGAACACTAAGTGATGTAAGTTAGCCCCTCTCCAGAGAGAGAGGCTGAAAGCCATCAGCAAATCTATTAGAAACTAATTCTTTTGTTCTTCATGTTCTTCATGAACTCAATTTTTTTTTTCAAGATGGAATCTCGCTTTGTTGCCCAGGCTGGAGTGCAGCGGCATTATCTTGGCTCTCTGCAAACTCTGCCTCCCAGGTTCAAGTGATTCTCCTGCCTCAGCCTTCTGAGTAGCTGGGATTACAGGCACCCACCACCATGACCGGCTAATGTTTGCAATTTTAGTAGAGACGAGGTTTCACCATGTTAGCCAGGCTGATCTGGAACTCCTAACCTCAAGTGATTCACCCACCTTGGCCTCCCAAAGTGCTGGGATTACAGATGTGAGCCATCAAGCACAGCACAATTTTATTTTAAAAAGGAAAATCCTCAGCATTGGCATGAGAAGCCAAATAATATATACATGACTACAAGATATGACTGAAAACTTTCTCCAAAGCCAAATACCCTCTTATATCTTCTTATTTCTTCCATCTGGTTGATCCATAATCTACCTGATTATTCTCATCTAATATTGAAAGCTGAGAGGAAACTAAAAGCATCGACAGACAAAAAGCGCAGTCATCCAAAAAACTAAAACCCAGCTGAGCTGCTCAGATTCTCTAAGAGACAATAATTTGCTCTGAACTTCTATCAACCTATGAAATAAATAATCATTCTCTAAACGATCACCCAATTGTATTTGGGTGCTTTCTAACTTGTAAAAATCCAGCCATTAGTATTCATAATTAAAGTTTATGGAAGCCTCACTTTCCAATGCAGGCTGTAAATTATTTAGCAATAGTGTGTGGCCTGCTTCTGTTTTACAAGCCATTAGTGGCAGCCCTTGTCTGCTTCCTGCGGTTCAGTGATGAAGCTCAAGTGACTCTAGGGGCCCTAAAAGCACAATATGAACCTGGTCTGATACATGGCTTTGAGGTCTGCCTGGCATTTATAGCTAGAACATTTTTAACAACGAGATATTACTGGACTTTAGATAGATTTTAGATTTTTAGATTAGACTATACATCTTTCATTGTTAAATAAGAAATTATTGTCAAATAAGACATGGAAAACTGTATAATGTACTTTTAAAAAAGCATTAATATGGAAGTCAGGATACTTGTATCTATTACCTCTACCCCTTCTTCCTATTTGTATGATCTATGTCAAGTCATGTTACTTCTCTGGGTCTCAAGCTCTTCATGCGTTCAATGAGAGGGCTAGACCAGGTGGCTACAGGCTTCACTGACCTAGGATTTTTCTACTTGCCTTTCATAATTTGACGTGTTCCCTTTGCTCAAGTGCTCCAGGTGCAATCTCTGTAGTTTTCCTTCTCTATGTTGTTTGTAGAACTGTAAATGACAGGATCCACCATAAACAATAGAAGATTTTCACATTAGTAAAGATGATTTTGCTCATTTTCGGGAAATTTTTAAAGATGTGCTGAGTCCTTTTTACAGCTTGATCTTTGAAATTCAGACGTCAAAGGCTATGTTTAAAGCGGTCTATTTTTATTCACTTGACGACTCCTCAACTCCCTTCTAGATTCGGCTTCCCTTTATTGTTCTATTCTTGGGAAAACAATGTCCATCCTTTAGGTTGGCTGTATTTGTGAAGAAAGCAACATGCAATATTATGTCAGTCTTATGCGCAGTTCATAAAAGAGCTCACAATAGCTTCAAGGAAATGAGCAGTATTTATTGAAAGTACTTATTGAGCACCTTACATAGCTCAGCCCTGTGTACAACATGAAGGGGGATGTCACAAGCATGATCGTTGTTTGGTTACAGTCGAAGCGCCTGCATTCTAAAGTGAGAGATAAGTAACATGTGAGACCCACGTAAACAACAGTGGCTGGCACAATGTTTACCAGAGAAAGTGTTCAACAAGTGCCTATCATGCTTCCTGAACTACACAATTTTTAGGAAAAATAGTAATACCATATTTTGGGTACAATCAGTAACACTCTAATTGTGACTAGAATGGTTTCCTCAGTTTAGGTACTACTATTTAAAGATATCACTTAAATGAAAAGAGAGAGAGAGAGAGAGAGGAAGAGAGAGAAGAAAGAGGGAAAGACCAGAGGAAGAAGACAGAGAGGATAAAAACTGGAAATCATGATATACAAAGATTAGTTGAAGAAACTGGAGCTATCAAACCTGAAAAAGGGTCTTGGAAATAGAACACTGATAGCTATATTTAAATATTTGAAGGACTGATTGCTATGCTTTAAAAAATGAAGGATATATGTTTCCATTATGTATAAGGCAAAACTAAATCCAATGTTAAAACATAAATTAAGGTAGTATCAGGGAACAGTGCAGTGGTGAGAAAAGGATATAACTCCACATATCACTATTGGCTTTCCACAATAGCCCAATGAACTATATTACCTTGCCAGAGGCAAAAAAAAAAAAAAAATTGTGTTTCACCTATTGGAAATCTGATGTTATTATGTTAAATGAATTGTACAAATTGTGAAATATATATCACAAATGTATTTGTTCGGTGATCATGAGCAAATAATAAAGATAACAATTTAAAACAATAAAAACCTAAGGGCTCCATTGCATAGATCATATTTGATCTGTCACCCCTCCCTTCCACACACTCTGACCTGATCTTAATTACGCTAAGTCTCTGGGAGAGAAGTTATGAATGAGCCACCATTAAAGGAGTGTTAAAGTAGAAAATGGGAATCTTATCAATTATGATTATGCATCTCTCTATTAGAGATGCTCTGTGAGTCTCTAATTTAGGATTTTATCATTGTAAGTGCTACATTGCTATAGATTATAAGAGAAGAAGTCAACAGAGTGAAGTTAAGGAAGTTTTCATCAACTGGAACTTTGTGAATGTAAAAAGAGTTAGAAAAGAAGAGATAAAATGACTTTACATAAATCTAAAGAAGCAAGATTGCAACATGAGCAGCAATAAGAATAAACATCAAGCTTGCCTTAACAAGTCAGCAAATCTGACCTGACCAACTGCAGTAGGGCCGTTGTCAAGGGGGCTGGGAGGTAAAGTGGGGCCAGGTTAGAAAAAAGAAGCAGACAAGTATGGCAAAAATTTAGTTCAAGAAAGGATTAATATATAACACCACCAAGACCTCTATTAATAAATAGACAAAATGTGTGAACAGTTGAACTCACATGAGGGAAATACAAATAAGAAAGAAACATATGGAAATACATTCTACTTTACAACTTAAAATTAAGAAATAGAACTGCAAATGAAAACCAGAACACAACCATTAAATTAACCAAAATTTTACAGAAGAAACCCAATCAAGGCAAGTTTCAGGAGAAATGATAGTATTAATATATGGTTTATAGCATTGAAAATTTGTATAAGCCTTTTGAAAGGGAATTTAGTAATACACTCATGCAAAACCACTATATATATGTATGTATTATATATTTAATATTATATATTTAATATATACAGTGTGTTGAGACTATATGTATAGTATATATATAGGGTATGTGTGTATATATATATAGTATATGTATGTGTGTGTATTTGTGCATCCATTGTGTTAACTTTCATGTTATCAGGGAAAGCCAGAATCTGTTTAAAAAATAGGGCTGATTTCATTTTGAGGACTCATCACCAGCATGGTTTGTAGGCAGTCCCCTCACCCCAGCTGCAGAGCCATGCCACAGCTCTGGGGGCTTCACACACCTAGGCTAGAACTAGAGGTGTCTACCATCACACTTTAATATTTCTTTATTAACTATTTAATAATGCCATGTATTTATATAAGGGTAGATTGTTTGTTTAAAACATGTTTACATTTCATATTCAAATAAAATCTTATTGGTATTGGTAACATACATATATTGATATAATAACTATATCAATATATAATTATATATATTGATATAATTATATATTATATACATATACAGAGATAGATAGATGAGAGAGAGAGAGAAAGAGAATGATCATAACCATTAGCCCATTAACCCTATCACTTTGAATTTCTCTAAAAAAAAAAATTGAAAAGAGAAAAGCCATTTGTACAATATTCATAGCCACATTACATTAAGAAAAAACTGGAAACAGTCCAATCATTCCCGATATTGAACATTTAATTATGCACATAATCAATGAAACATTATGTGACCATGACAAGCAAAATAGGGAAATTGTGAAGTAACATGAAACTGTTTGTGAACTATTAAGTAAAACGTAGAAAACAAAAGTGTATGCACACTTATTTTCACATGTATGGCCATGGAAAGATACCTCATAAATGGATAGATTGGAACATAAGTACTAAGAAAGGAAAGACAATCTTCTCAGAATATTGGTTAAGTGTGATTTCCTTCCCCTGTTCTTTTTCAATGTCGCCTTCACATTTTAATAGTGTTTTAATAAATCCTTTTTTTTAAGGAATTAAGAAATTTTAATGTTTTTTCATGGCAATTATATGATAAAAACAGGATCTATTGAAGAATTAAGAGCCTAAGGTTATAAAATCTAAATAGGAGGCTGGTAACATATTCCAGGCTGGAAGTGACATGGAGTCAGATCAGGTTGCAGAGTGAGAATAGAGAACAAAAGATAATAATGGAGGTATTTGGGGGAAAAAATGCAATAACAGAGGTTGTTTGATCCTGGCAGAAAAATAAGCAAACTCACCTTTCTACCCTTGATGAATAATGAGTAGCCTAGATACTACAAGTTTATTTATTTATTAACAAACATTTATTGAGCACCTACTATGTACCAAGCTCATAGTTCTAGGCACTGAACCTTAAAGATAGGTTTATATTCTCATAGAGTTTACAATAATCTATTTCTCTGAAAGAAGAAAGTAATAGATTAGACGATTGATAGATTTTAAAATATCATATGATGTTAATGATTAAAATAGGATGATTTGTCTGAGAGTGACTTGATGGCTACTGTATACTGGGTAATCAAAGGAAGATTTTTGGAGCTATATCATTTGACACAATCTGAATGTCGAGAAGGGGCTAGCTATGAAATAAATACATGGGAAGGGAAGGAGGGGAGAGCAGAGATAGTGTCTGTTACAGAGAAAATTTGGCACACAGGTCTAGATTTAAGTCTAGTGTTTTTGAGAAGTCAAAAAAAGAAAATCAGAGTAGGTAAAGCACAGGGTCCAAGAAGAGAGGCACAGATTGAGATAGGACATAAATTATGCAAGGTTAAGGAATTTGAATTCTAAGCTAAATGGGGGTGGAAAGCAGAAAAGATACATAATTTGATGTACTTTTTCATAATTACAGTTTTTATTTTAGATTCAGGGGGTATGTGTTTAGGTTTGTTACACGGGTATTTTGCAAGACACTGAGGTTTGGAGCATGAATAATCTTGTCACCCATGTAGTGAGCATAGTACCCAATAGGTAGATTTTCATCCCTTGTTTCCTCCCCCTCCCTCGCTTCTAGTAGTCTCCAGTGTCCACTGTTCCCATCTTCATGTCCATGTGCACCCAATGCTTAGCTCCCCCTTCCCACTTCTAAGTGAGAACATGCATTATTTGGTTTTCTGTTCCTGCATTAATTTTCCTAGGATAATGGCCTCCAGCTGCATCCACAATGTACATTTCAAAAAAAAAAAATGACTACTGTGTAAAGAATAGATTGCACGCACAAGAGGGGAAACAGAGATTCCAGTGAGAAAGCTGTAGTATTGGCCCAGGAGAGAAGCAAGGTGCACACCCGTGTCCTGAACAGTGGTTATGATAGTGAAAATAGAGATAAGTAAACCAGAGAGAATCTGTACTAAATATGGAGTTTGCAGAGTTTCTGATGGATTGAGTAGCAGGCCTCTGAAGGGATATGAGTCCTGGAGAGAAGGGGAAGTGAAAAAGGAAGATTCAAGGATCAATTAGAGGGAAAGGTGCAGTGAAGGAAACGCTGCCTGAGTTGATGCCATGAGTCAGCACTGGTCGTAGCAGGTATAGGACAGATGAGCTTAGGAAGAACTTATTATTCAGTGGATCCACCCAAATTGGTCATTCCAGATTGCTTTCTTACTGAGAAAAGGAAAAGCACTATTTTCCACCAGAAAGAAGTTTGAGTCATGAGTTAATTATAGAGACCTTGAATTGTAACCAGACTACGGCTTCTGGGAAGAATATAACCTGGTTTATGTAATGTTTGAAGCAACAAGGTCTAGAAATCCATCAGCCGTTTACACATGACCTCATTGATCCCCACGAAAATCAATCAAGCTTCTGATATCCATATTGACAAGCCATAGAAAATAAGTCTTCTTGTGTTTGTTTTTTCTTTATTCTCATGGGAAATGCTCGAGCCAAATGAAAAAACTTAAAGACCACCATGACACTAGTTTTCTCATATTTCCATGTTTAAAAGGACATTGAGATTTCACAGTGGCCTGAAATTCTCAGTAAATTTCACTGGAGCTGCTCCATGCTTCATTTGGGAAACTCAGTTCCCTGCACAATAAACTTTTAAGTGTTTATAGAAAACAGTGCTTAAATAAAATATCAAGATTAAATTAACCTATCCTGCCTCCCACTTTACATAACACTTGGAAAGTCATTCTGGATTCCTATCCTAAAACTTGTTTTTTTAAAAATCTGTTCTAAAACATCAGGGGTAAAGGACACTTAGCAAAGCTGCTCTAAAAATTGATTTTATATTGGGACATGCAATTTAATGATCAAGACAACTCACAGAGTATTTTCAAGAGTTTTTTTTCACCTTTGAGATTTTAACCAGGCAAATGGCTGAATCAAGAGACTCAAAAAAAAGAGATTTCACCACAAATGTCATTGGTTCAAACTCAACCCAATTCAACTGGAAAGCAATTACCATCTGCTGATCTTTGTGAAGTGTACTGGTGGGCTAAATTCAATTTTTAGCAAGGAAAATAAACATCTATAATGTTTGGGAGCCTAAAGTCACGGGGGGTGGGCAAGGATTAATTCATGTCAGGATTGATACATACTACAAATGCAAGGTTGCAGGATTGACTGAGAATTTTCACCGATGACACACAAGAGCACCAAAAAAATCAAGGAAAACAACATGCATTTAGTATATAAGTACATCTGTGTATGTGTGTGTATACATATATACGTATATATATGTGGATATATGCATATTTCTTTTGAAATATTATAGATCTTAATATTGAGAAATCTCAAAGATTCACAACATATAGTTTTACAGCTCCTTACTGCTCCCAGAGAACACATCTTTAGACAGTCAAAAATCCCATAGTCACAGTGCACCTCTTGCATATAATTTCTCCCCAAAAAGTACTATGATATAAATGAAAATTTGAAACAAGATCATAAGGTCCTTCACAGAAATGTTTGCATGTGCTTCTGGCTTTTTCTACATTTTATTTTCGTTTCTATTAAGAATTGTGTGTCTCCTGTGCATATCCTCACACCACAAGTTAACTGCCTTTTCTACTTTCATTGAAGTTTAATGCCTCCCCTGTTGAATAATTCTTGTGCTGGCTGAAGCAATGGCTGGAGTCATTTCATGCAAAGCCTTTGTCATACTGGCCTAACAAAATTAATAAACTTCACGGACCTTCAGAGTCATAATACTCAGCCAAGCCCGGAAGTTACATCTGCAAGGGCCCCCGTAGTTCACCATTTTGCTAAGTTAGTAGCTTAGCTCAGGCACATTGCATTGAAAGAATGGTCTAACCAGTGAGTAACATTGGCTGATTGCTCAATCTTTTCTCTACGCTGTGGCTTTTTATTTTCTTTGTCTTTAGTAGCAAAAGTTTAATTTTGCTTCAATTTATGGTACAAAAATCTATTATAGTAATGTTTGAATATCTACAGGTTCTGGAAGTCTTAGGAATCCATTCCCAGGAAATGTCAAAGATCTGCTGATGCAAGTGTATTCTACTCTCCCAACAACTGGCTGGAAGTTGGCTAAGAAGGTGATGGCGACAGCAGGTGGAATGCTTAGATTTCCAAATGTGGGTGATCGGAAGAAAGAACATGCTATTACTGAGAAGAGAGAATGTATGAAAGGAAATGAAAATTACAGTTTAAACCTCTTGATTTTAAGGTATGTTGTGACAAATAAAATATATGCCACAGGAAAATGGATCTTGAGAGCAAGACTAAGAAATGAACTTTAAATGTGGACATCTTCAGCATAAAGGTAAAGGCTGAAGTCAGATAGAGGGTGTAGAAGATGGCTCTTCCAAAAGTCCACCAGATCATGCAAACCCAGACCTTCACTGATCCTCATGTGGAGCAAGGGCTAGAGTTCACAGACTCAGTTACCATTCAAGATGTCAATTTTCTATTTACTCTTTTTCTGTGTATTACACATTTTTCTTTTCCTGGGGACACTTGAACTGTATCTTCACACACTAAAGTGACCAGATGGAACAAAACAACCCTTTAGTTGACTATTTCAGCCATGTGTAAGCTAAGTCTGGCATAGGCCCCTCTGTGAGGGTGCCACAGTCAACATCCCCATTCAGGGAATCACTTCTTTAGCCACCATTACAGGGACCTTCATTTTGCTCCAGAGTTTGGCAGAATTTGATTTAACTGCCAAAATACACAAACCAGTTTCTGAAAGCAAAATGTTAATTCATCAAGTCATGTCTTACTTCCTTTTCTTTACGGGAAGGTTTTTCATTACAAATTCAATTTCTTTAATAGATACAGGGCTATTTAAATTTTCTATTCTGTTTTCTTTTATTAAGAGTGGGAGTACAATGACACCAACTTGAGGAAAAGCTTCTATTTTTATAATATCTAACAATAAAGGAAAAGAGGCTTTCCTTATAAGAAATCTTTTGTTTAAATCTTCCATTTCTGATGAAAACTAAGCCACCATGAATGTGAAGTCCAAAAATGTTGGTCTTTCCTTTTAATACAACACAGATGGATGCTGGGCCCCTGTGAGGCCATGCAGGGGAGCAGCGTTTCATTTGGAAAGGTCACATCAGAATTAAGTTGGTTTCAGGAAAATGAAACCAAATGAAAACTTTGTGTCCACACACTTGCTCTTCCAAAACCAATTTTAAGCTCTTCCATAAAGACAGAATCAGGCATAGAATCAGTGCAGTGTTACCTACCACAGGCTCTGCTGATGATAATCTGGATATATGCACCGATTCACTGCCTGGAAAACTTCCCCACTTGTCACCTTTAGTTCTTTCACTAGACATTCTGTGCCTCACTCGCTAGACAGTTCTCTGTGAAGGCAAATGAAATAAATTAATGAATTAAATTACTATTATGCCTTTCCTACTTGCCAATTCTCCAAAAAAGGTGTAAAGTTTCAAAGTTTTAATAACTAATAAAAGCTCTTGGTCTGCATCTAATTTAGTGTAAAACAGATCAGGTGTGAACAATCCTTTCTACCTATGTATGTCGGGAGCAATAACTTCTGCCTTAAAAAAAAAAAAATCATAGTAGGCCGGGCGTGGTGTCTCATGCCTGTAATCCCAGCACTTTGGGAGTCTGAGGTGGGCAGATCACCTGAAGTCAGGAGTTTGAGACCAGCCTGACCAACATGGTGAAACCCCATCTAAAAATACAAAAAAATTAGCTGGGCGTAGTGGCGCATGCCTGTAGTCCCAGCTACTCAGGAGGCTGAGGCAGGAGAATTACTTGAATGCAGGAGGCAGAGGTTACAGTGAGTCGAGATCTTGCAACTGCACTCCAGCCTGGGCAACAAGAGAGCCATCACACAAAGGATACAGAGACAATTAATTTTGTCATTGAAGTGTTTTAATGTGAAGCCATGACATTTAAAGAATTTCTTCAAGAATTTATCCTGTGGGGATTTAGACACTTAGCATTTTTCATTTTTATAGGCAAATAGGAATATTTTCTATCATTTATCCAAAATTATCTTTTTTATTCAATTGTTCCAGAATTTGTATAAATGTATTCATATTCAGCTTATCTGGACTCATTCTGTAATGTCATCAACTGTTATAATAGAAGGTAGAAGACTTGAAGTCAGACATGGATCTTCCACTTAGTAACTACGGATTTTTGTTCAGTCACTCCATGACTCTAAGCCTCAGCTTTCTTATCTGTAAAATAGTCCAAATGTGACCTACACTTCATAGGAATGATGTAGGGGGTTGAGAGGGGTAGTATCTGGGAGTATCAACATCAAAAGACTTTGGAAACTGTAAAACCTTCCAGAAGTGGAGCTCTCTGTGTGTCCCACAGCTCTAATATACTCTTCCTGGAGTTCCTCTATGAGACCAGGTACTCTAAAAGACCTGTTCCAAAAGAGAACATAATGCCTTCTCTTTTTTTTTAACTTTTATTTCAGATTCAGGGAGTATATGTACAGGTTTGTCAACTGGGCATATTATACAATGCTGATGTTTGGGGTACAAATAATTTCATCACCCAGGTACTCAGCATAGTACCCAACAGTTTTTCAACCCTTTCCCCCACACACCATGATCTCCAGTTTCCATTGTTGCCATCCTTATGTCCATGAGTCCCCAACATTTAGCTCCCGCTTCTAAGTGAGAACATGAAGTATTTGGTTTTCTGTTCCTGCATTAATTTGTTTAGGGTAATATCCTCCAACTTCATCCATATTGCAGCAAAGAACATGATTTCATGCTTTTTATGACTGCACAGTATTCCATGGTATATATGTATTACATTTTCTTTATATAGTTCACCATTGATGGGTATCCAGATCGATTCCATGTCTTTGCTATTGTGAATAGTGCTATAATGAACATGCAGCACTACTGCATTTGCCTTTTTGGTAGAATGGCTTATTTTCGTTTGGGTTTATACTCAGTAATGGGACTGCTGGGTTGAGTGGTAGTTCCAAGTTCTTTGAGAAATCTTGAAACTGCTTTCCACAGTGGCTGAATTAATTTACATTCCCACCAACAATATATAAGCATTCCCTTTTCTCCGTAGCCTTGCCAGCATCTGTTGTTTTCTGACTTCTTTTTTTTTTTTTTAGACAGAGTCTCACTCTATTGCCCAGGCTGGAGTGCAGTGGCACGATCTCAGCTCACTATAGCCACCACCTCCAGGGTTTAAGTAATTCTCCTGCCTCAGCCTCCTGAGTAGCTGGGATTACAGGCATGTGCCACCACCCTGGCTAATTTTGGTATTTTTAGTAGAGGCAGGGTTTCACCATGTTGGCCAGGCTGGTCTCGAACTCCTGACCTCAAATAATCCACCCATCTCAACCTCCCAACCATCAAATCTTGTGAGACTTATTCACTACTGTGAGAACAGTATGGGCGAGACCACTCCCATGATTTATTTATTTCCCACTGGATTCCTCCCACAACATGAGAGAATTATGGAGCTACAATTCAAGATGAAATTTGGATGGGGACACACAGCAAAACCATACCACCCAGCTAATGTTTGTATTTTCTTGTAGAGAAGCAGTTTTGCCATGTTGGCCAGGCTGGTCTCAAACTCCTGACCTCAAGTGATCCACCGATCTCTGCCTCCCAAAGTGCTGGGATTAAAAGCATGAACCACCATGCCTGGCCTGTTTTCTGACTTTTTAATAATAGCCATTCTGACTGGTGTGAGATTATTTATCATTGTGGCTTTGATTTGCAATTCTCTGATGATTCATGATGTGGAGTATTTTTTCATATATTTGTTGGCTGCTTGTATGTCTTCTTTTTGAGAAGTGTCTGTTCATAACTTTTGCCCATTTTTTAATGGGATTGTTTTTTGCTTGTTCAATTGTTTAAGCTACTTATACATTCTGGATATTAGACATTCATTGGATGCACAGTTTGTGAATATTTTCTCCCATTCCATGGGTTGTCTGTTTATACTGTTGATAGTTTGTTTTGCTGTGCAGAGGCTCTTTTACTTAATTATCTCCCACTTGTCAGTTTTCTTGTTGCAATTGCTTTTGAGGACTTAGTCATAAATTTGTTCCCAAATCCAATGTCCAGAATGGTATTTCCTAGATTTTCTTCTAGAAAATACTTATGGATTGAGATCTTACATTTAAGTCTTTAATTCATCTTGAGTTAATTTTTGTATATGGTGAAAGGTAGTGGTCCTGTTTCATTATTTTACATATGGCTAAGTAGCTATTCCAGTACCATTTATTAAATAAGGAGCCCTTTCTCCATTACTTATTTTATCAAAGATCAGATAGCTACAAGTATGCAGCTTTATTTCTCAGTTCTCTATTCTTTTCCATTGGTCTGTGTCTGTTTTTGTACCACTACCATGCTGTTTTAATTACTGTATTAATTACTATTTAATTAATAGTACAGTTTCACATCGAGTAATGTGATGCCTCGGGCTTTGTTCTTTTTGCTTAGCATTGCTTTGGCTATTTGGGCTCTTCTTTGGTTTCATATGAATTTTAGATTAGTTTTTTCTGGTTCTGTGAAAAATGAAATTGGTAGTTTTATAGGAATAGCACTGAATCTGTAGATTGCTTTGGGCAATATGGCCATTTTAACAATATTGATTATTCCAATCCATGAGCATAGAATGTTTTTCCATTTGTTTGTGTCATCTATTATTTCTTTTGGCAGTGTTTTGTAGTTATCCTTGGAGAGATCTTTCACCTCCCTGGTTAGCTCTATTCCTAGGCATTTTGTTTTGTGGCTATTTTAAATGGGATTGCATTCTTCATTTGACTCTCAGCTTGAATGATATTGGTGTATAGAAATTCTACTAATTTTTGTATATTGATTTTGTATCCTGAAATTTTACTAAAGTCGTTTATCAGATCCAAGAGCCCTTTAGGGGAGTCTTTAGAGTCTTCTAGGTCGTACTGTCCATGAAGACAGATAGTTTGACTTCTTCTTTTCCTATTTGCATGACTTTTCTTTATTTCTCTTATCTGATTTATTTGGATAGCACTTTCAATACTACGTTGAATAGGAGTGGTGACAGTGGGCATTCTTGTCTTGTTCCAGTTCTCAGGGAGAATGCTTCCAATTTTTCCTGTTCAGTATGATACTGGCTCTGGGTCTGTCATAGATGGCTTTTATTATTTTGAGTTATGTTCCTTTGATTCCCAGTTTCTTGAGGGTTTTTATCATGAAGCGATATTGGATTTTATCAAAAGTTTTTTTCACAGCCATTGAGATGATCATATACTTTTTGAGTTTAATTCTGTTTATGTAGTGAATCACATTTATTTATTTGCCTGTGTTGAATGAACCTTACATCCCAGGAATGAAGGCTACTTGATCATGCTGAATTAACTTTCGAATGTGCTGTTGGATTTGGTTTGCTAGTATTTTGTGGAGGATCTTTATGTCTATGTTCATCAGGGATTTTGGTCTGTAGTTTTCTTTTTTTGTTGGTGCATCTTTGTCAGGTTTGGATATCAGAGTGATGCTGGCTTCACAGAATACATTAGGGAGGAGTCTCTTCTCCTAGATTTTTGGGAATAATTTCAGTAGGAATGGTACCAGCTCTTCTTTGAACATCTGGAAGAATTCAACTGTGATTCCATCTGGTCCAGAGTTGTTTTTTTTTTTTTGGTTGGTAGGTTTTTTATTATGGATTCAATTTCAGAACTCAATATTGCTGTTCAGGGTTTCAATTTCTACCTGATTCAATACTGGGAGATTGCGTGTTTTCAGGAATTTAGCTATTTCCTCTAGATTTTCTAGTTTTTGCACACAGAGGTGTTCATAATAGTCTCTGAGGATCTTTTGTATTTCTGTGGAATTGGTTGTAATGTCACCTTTGTCATTTCTGATTGTGCTTATTTGGATCATCTCTCTTCTTTCTTTGTTAATCTAGCTAACATTCTATTGATCCTGTTTATGCTTTGCAATAATCATCTTTGGCGTTCACTGATCCTTTGTATGAATTTTTAGGTCTCAATTTTGTTTAGTTCCACTCTGATTTTAGTTATTTCTTTTCTTCTGATAGATTTGGGGTGAGTTTGTTCTTATTTTTCTAGTTCTTCTAAGTGTGATATTAGATTATTAATTTGAGATCTTTCTAACTTTTTGAGGTAGACATTTAAGTGCTATGAACTTTCCTCTTAACACTGCCTTTGCTGCATCCCAAAGATTTTGTTATGCTGTCTCTGTTTTCATTTATTTCAAAGAATTTTTTATATCTGCCTTAATTAAATTGTTTACCCAAAAGTTATTCAGGAGAAATTTGTTTAATTTCCATGCAGTTGTGTGGTTTTGAGAGATCCTCTTGGTATTGATTTCTATTTTTATTCCACTATGGTCTGAGAGTATGGTGGCATAATTTCAGTTTTTTTTTAAGTATATTTAGGCTTGCTTTATGGCCAACCATGTGGTTGATCTGAGAGTATATTCCAAGTGCAGATGAGAAAAATGTACATTCTGTGGTTGATGGTGGACAACCAAAATACTAGCAAACCAAAGCCATCAGCACATCAACATCTACATTATGTAGATGTCTGTTATGTCCAATTGACCAAGTATCGAGTTAGCCTTCTGCCTCGATAATGTGTCTAATGCTGTCAGTGGGGTGTTAAAGTCCCCCACTATAATTGTGTGGCTAAGTCTTTTTGTAATTCTAGAGTGCTTGTTTTATGAATCTGGGTGCTCCAACTTTGGATGCATATGTATTTAGGATAGTTAAGTCTTCTTGTGGAGTTGAACCCTTTATTATTATGTAATGCCCTTGTTCGTCCTTTTTTTACTGTTACTGGTTTAAAGTCTGTTTTATCTGATATAAAAATAATGTCCCCTGCTCTCTTTTGTTTTTCATTTGTGTGGTAGGTCTTTCTTCAGCCCTTGACTTTGAGATTATGGGCATCATTACATGTGAGAAGAGTCTCTTGAAGATAGCAGAGGGATAGGTCTTGTTTTTTTAATTCAACTTGCCACTCTGCCTTTTAAGTGGGTTATTTAGACCATTTACATTCAAGGTTAATATTGATATGTACAATTTTGATCCTATCATGAAGTTATTAGCTGATTGCTTTGTAGTTTATATTGTGTGGTTGCTTCATAGGGTCTGTGAACTAGGTACTTAAGTGTCTTTTTGTGGGAGAAGGTATTTTTGTCTCAGGAATGCCAATAGTTTGTATGTTTGGTCACTTTACAAAATCCCATATTTCTCAAAGACTTACATCATTTTTTAAAATTTTTTCTTTAATTTTGTCTGACTGAGTTAGTTCAAAAGACCAGCCTTCCAGTTCTGAAGTTTTTTTTTTTGTTTTTTTTTTTTTTGCTTGGTCCAGTCTATCAACAAAACTTTCAACTGGATTTTGAAATTCCTTAAGTGAGTATTTTAATTCCGGAAGTGCTGATTGATTTCTTGTTAAGATGTTTATCTCTTCCTTCAGAAGTTTCTAAACTTCCTTTAGAAGTTTCTTTCTGCTGATTTTCAACCTTATCTTGGATCTCATTGAGCTCCCTTCTTATTCATGCTTTGAATTCTTTATCTGTTATTTCTGAGTTTCCATTTTGGTTAGGGACCATTGCTGGAGAGCTAGTGCAATCCTTAGGTGGTGCCACTACATTCAGATTTTTCATGGTGTCAGAATTCTTCCACTGTTTCTTCTCATCTGCAGATACCTGCCCTTCTAATTTCATAAGTATTTTCAGGCAAGTTAAGACTTTTCCTTTTTTTTTTCTATATATATATTTTTTCCCTTTCCCCACCTCTGTAGGGCGTGTAACTATAGAGAATGCTGTATAGGATCTTTTGGCTTTGCTTCTATAGCTCTATGCACTTCTTTCACCAGGTTTTATATTGGGCTGTGCAGTCTGATCTACAAGCTAGTAGACAGTGCTTATAGGTAAGAGTAGGCTATGGAGCTGAGTACATAATATCCTTGTTTACTGGCAGAAGACCTTTGTTGTCTCATGCAATGGGCTGATCCATGGAGTAGACAGTGATCTGAGCTCCCCGCTCAGCCCTGGGGGAATGGAGACCATCATGGGTAGGGCAAGACTGGACAAGTCCACCTACGGGTCCCCAAAGGGCAGACACAAGCACCAGCACCAATGGAGAATCCAGTGCCAGCCACCAAGCTTCCAGAGCCATGCCTAGGCATGGAGCAGGGAAAATCCTCTGGCCTCAAGGTCTCTAAATGGGGATCAGAGCAGTCTAAACTCCTAAAATCCAGGGCAGTGGGTACACCAAGTGCTTAGAGATCTGCCTGGCCATGCAACAAAGAGGGACCCTCTGCATCAACATCTCTTCAAAGGAAGAGTGGGGTGACCCAGACTGCTGAACCAGGCAAGCAGGTGCTCTAAATGCCTGGAGATCTGCCTGGGCATGTAGCAGAGAGGGCCCCCATCCCCACACCAGGATCTCGGCACAGGAAGGGTGAGACAGCTCAGGCTGCTGATTGAGATGAGCAGGTACTCCAAATGTCTGGAGATCTGCCTGGGTGTGGAGCAGAGAGGGCCTCCCTGTATCAGGACCTTTGCACAGGAAGCGTAGGGTGGGTTAAGCCTCTGATCCAGGTGAGTGGGTGTTCTGAATACCTGGAGATCTGCCTGGGTGTGGAGCAGAGAATGCCTAACTGTACCAGGGTCTATGTCCATAAAGGATGGGGTGGCTCATGCTGCTGGTCCAGGCAAATGAGAATTCCAAATGCTTAGATTTCTGTCTGGTGGTGGTGTAGAGAGGGTCCCACCGCACCTCTATCTCAAGGGAGTATCCTGGGGCAACCAGCAAAGGCACAAGCAGACAGGTTCCAGGTTTTCAAGCTGGCCCTGCCTGCAAATCTCATTACCCAGGAGAAAAATGCAGCCGTAGCAGCTCTCCTCCCATCCCTAGCCTGTGATAGGGGAGAGCACAATCCCACAGCCTACTACTGAGGTGCTTTTCACAGCTCTAGCTATGAAGGCCCCTCTGCCCCACCAGAGAAGGCACTCCAATCTCTGGCCCAAAACCAAAATGCCTGAGCAGCCATGATGCTGGGTCACCAAAGAATGGCTGACTTTGTATACGCCCAAATTCAAAATGATGTCCTGCTTTCAGTCCCAGGTCTGGGGAAAATGTCTGCAACTTCTCCCAGCGTCTTTCCCTCACAGCCTCTCCAAGCCACTCCCCATGTTAGCTCCAGGGCTTTGGAGAAACACATGCTCTCCCTCCACCTGGGTTGCTCAGGTCCCCAGTAGAAAGATGAGTCACAGAGGGAAGCTCACTGCCTCTCTCACATGCTGAGGCTTCAGTCACTTTATCAGCCAGATGCCATCACCAGGGCTCTTTGCCATTATTCCCAAGGATCTGGGTGTCCTTCACAATTCTGGTGGATTTCCATTTTCCTTCTTGAATTAAAGCTCACAGAGTTGATCTTTATGCACTGTCTTGCTATTTTTAAGTGGCTGAGGCACATTAAAAGCCTCTAATCCACATTTGTTTGTCAGCTTGGTCAAAGCTTTCAGAATCTCAGCTCACCTTCTTGTTTATAGCTTCAGTTTTATACTAATAATGTAACATTGGATAACATTATATAGGGTTTCCTATGTGCCAGACATGACTCTAAGCACTTTATAGATATTAGCTTATTTAAACCTCAGGACAACTTTAAAAATGTTTTACAGTGAGGCAAACTGAGGTTCATAGAGATGAGTAACTTACTCCAGGACACAGGGAGGGGTACAGCCACATGTGCCAGATGTGCACACAGATGATTTGGCTTCAGAATTTTTACCATAGCCTCATGTTGGACAAACTTAAAGGAATGAATCATATTCCATTCACCAAGTGCCATTTCTTGGATTATAATGTTCTATGTTCTAGCCAGTAATTCACATCTATGAAACCTCATTAAGAACATAATTTAAAATATGGAAACATTTTTATAGCCAAAGATGTTTGCTACAATGTTAATAATAATAATGGATACTGTATAAAAAATAAATGTTCAATAAGAAGGGAATTATTTTTTTAAAAAATAAGCATCATTGAAAAAAATTCAATCGTCAGTTATACCTTCATTTAAAATTATGTTTAAAGTAATATGTGAGAACATATAAATAATAGTGTTGTAATGTCAAGTGAAAAAAGCAATATACAAAGTTCGTGATTCTAATTACACAAAATGCACACAGAAAAAACATAAAAAGGAATAAGAACAAACAAAACATTTACTGTCTCAATGATTTTTTAATACCTTCTAAGTTTTCTGTCTCCTACTTTTAAAAATAAACATATATGGTTTTTATGATAGACATGTAATAAATTTTATTTTGCAATTTTTCATTGATTTTCTCCCTAAAATTGCTTCTCTGCTGCACTTTATACTTATCTGCTATTCAGTACCCGCCTTGTCAGTGACGAGAAAGGGAAGAATAAGGTTCACTTGGTCCTCAATTCCAAGCTGACGCATAGTCAGGTGAAATGCCTAAAACTTCTTTATTCTAAGGAGAACATGCAAGCATATGACACTTAACAATGACTAAAATCTTAGGAACCAATAAAGAGAAGGAAGCCAGCAAGAAAGGAAGATATGAAAGAAGAGAGGAAAAGAATTGAGGCGGGGGGGGGAGACTAAATAAAGCAAACAGAATAATTCCTAGCAAAAAGTATAACTACAATAGATCGAAGATGTCTCTTCAATCATAAAGAAGTCATCACTGATAAGGAGGGCAAGGCTCAAGAGCAGACAAGAAAATCACCTGAAAGGACTTGGGTAGGAAACCCCAGAAAAGCAGACAGGAGGGAAAAGGCATAAACTTAGTTATTGCAGGTCTGAGGGTCTGCATCAGTTCAGTGTCTAGATAGAAACCACCTCAATTTCAAATGGCGGACATTTAATACAGGAATTGATTACCAAAGTGCTGAAAAGAATGGAGGACATATATGAGAAAGGTAAATGTATCCTGAGATTAGGTACTGTAAAAAACCTCCACAATCCAAAGGGCCAGAAAAGCAAAAGACAAAGGGTTGAGACACAGTTCCCTTAACTGCAGTGCTGCTGAGACTGCTAGAACAAAGTAAGAGCTAGAGCTGTTGCTGCTGCCATTTTCAGAAAGTCAGTAGCCCATCATCTCAAGGCTATAGAAACCGAGAGGCCAAAAGTTTCCAGCTACTGCTGCTGCCACTGCTGGAGCCAGAGCCCGAGTGCACACACACTGAACTTCTGAGGCTGCTGGCGCAACTGCCATGGCTGCTGCTGCTCATATTTCTCAAGCAAGAATCTAGGCACACAGATGATCTTGCCAGTTGAGAATCCCAATGCTAGACACAAGGTTGGAAGCAGGGAAAAATGGCTCTTCCCTTTTTCCTGCCTTTTGAATTCCTGCTGTGCCTTCCTTTAGCAGAACCTAACCAAAGGCCAACTGGCAAAAGAGTCTTAGAAATGTAGTGCACAAGCTTCCAGCCCCTTGTAATACAGAAATGGAGCCAAAATCAACAAAAGTAATCAGCACTGGGACTAAGGTGAGACCAGCAATAGCCTCAAGCCTACATTGGTGCTGATCTCAGGAGTAACCGCCCACAGTCCTCTTAAACCCCTTTGCAGAAGACTGTGATTACTCTCTAAGACTCAGCTGAGTCTGCGATGGGACCTAAATAGGCTCCAGTACCAACATTAGAAGGATGCAAGGACAGAAGTCCTAGCACATAATAAACAAAAGATCTACCATTTAATACCACTTGGCATTTTATTATTAACAAATGCTAAGTATCATTTGCAAACCCGAAGACTATGTTCACTCAGGACTCACAGCATTCCAGTCCCAACTCAGGCCCAAAACACAAGACTTTCACCTACACTGCTATTTATAACTACAGTCATGTGCTGCATCATGTTTTAGTCAACAACAGACCACATAAATGACAGTGGTCCTGTAAGATTATAATACCATATTTTTACTGCATCTTTTCTGTTTAGAAATGTTTAGACACACAAATGCTTACCATTGTGTTACAATGGACTACAATATCCAGTATAGTAACATGCTGTACGGGTTTGTAGCCCAGGAGCAATCAGCTATACCATATAGCTTAGATGTGCAGTGGGCTATGCCATCTAGATCTGTGAAGTACACTCTGTGATGTTTGCACAAGGATGAAATCTCCTAGGGATGCATTTCTCAAAATGTATCCTCCTCATTAAGCAGTGCATGACTGTATTGACAAAGCTAGTGTCACTTTCTCTGGAATGAGCAAAGATGCAGCTTGCAATTTTCAGTTGATCTCATGCTTTGTTTTTCCTTCATGTTCACAAAGTTGTTATTTGTGATGTTATCAAACAATAAAGGAGCAGTTTAAGTTGGTCTCATAATTTCTAATGTTTACAATAGTGATAATTAAATTTTTTAAGCAAGGAATGCTGTCAGGGTGCTATTATGGACATATAAACAAATGGCTTATTTTTAAAGTTAGTTTTCAGGATGAGATAATGGGAGTTCCAAGCAAATAATTATTAAGTCAATTTTACAGGTGAGAAAGCTATAACCCACACATACATACACACACACACACACACACACACACACATAGACATAACTACATAAAAATAACTATATAGGTGAATTTTAACTCCCCAGAAACCAACTTGGCCACAACTTGGAGTCCAGCTCTGCATCCCTACAGAATCTATTTTTTCAAGACACCTGAAGAGGCATTTCTCCCAGCCCCTTCAAAACAACCTGGTTACAGGGTTACTATACCTGGAGACAGAGACAGATTTTAGGATGTTTTCAGAGACTAGTAAAGCTGGGAGTGCTCTCTGGAGATTACGTTGCTGAAGACTTTCTGGCTGCTTTCCTTTGGGGACATACTAGAAAGCTCTTCTAGAGATATTTATGGGAGAAGAACTTCATCCCCACCATCCACCCCAACCTAGACCTACAGCCAGCCAGCTACTATCCTCCTGGGTCTTCGCTACAGCCCAAACTCAAGAGGAAACAAGAGGTAGTAAAGACCACACTAATAGCCAAGAAATCTATTCAAGTTGAGGTCCAGTCTATAGTGCCTCAACATTTTCTCACCTGCAAAATAGGATAATTGTGAGAAGGCTAATATCTGCATTTCCCAAGTATTTAAGTGCTTCTTTATGTGTCTGTAACCCCACACACAGCCCACCCCACTGATATACATGATATACACATCCACACACCAGGCCATGAGCTCATCTTGCAAGGCCAGAGCGGCGTCCCTAGTGTCCTTCAGAGTCCCCGGCACATTTGTTAAATTAAGAAATGAGAGAAAACAAAACATGTTAAGTATTGGAAAGCACCTTGAGAAACATAGTTTCTTACATTTCAATGGGACTTTATAGTTTGTAAAGTATACATATTTGTATACATATTATTTTAGTTCTCAAACAGTGAGCTCAGCTGATACTATTAGTCTCATTTTATCAGATGGAAAATAAAGTTTAAAGAGATTAAGTAATTTGCCGAAGCCCCCAATAAGTAACCTTCTGTCCTTCACAAATGTAGGGTGTTTCCATTCTCTCAACGTGAACATTTTCCTTTCTTGACTTTCCACCTCATTGTTTTCCAAAGTAGACCAAGGAAATGGAAAGCCTCCTTTGTCATAATTTGCAAGGTGCATTTTCCCCACTGCGATCTTCCACATTACCTCCCTGCATCCAGGTCTTCTTTCTGAATGACTGGAGTTGTTAGGGTCTGTTTGGAAGAGAGTAAAGTGTGGGCCATCCCCCTGCCTTTGTAAAATGGACCTTTACACCCCTGGGTGGTGTTTACTCCAGGAAGAATGGCTCTGCCACCTCTCACAAACCTCCTACATGGTTCCTAATAAACTAAATGTAACACAGCCAAAGGAATAGAGTGTTTGAAGAAGTGACAGCTTAAAGTACTGAAATATATGGCTGGTACTTAAGGATCACAAATCAGTTAATCAATGAATGGAAGATTGTATGTGATGGCTTCCTTCTAATTGTGCTGTAGGAAGTCATCTTTGTCTTTTACCTGCAAAATAGAGCTCTGGAAATATCAGAGGGGCTGCCTTTCAAGTTCCCTTATTAGACAGAGGCATCATAAAACATAAGGGGACAAGTAGGGCAGAGAGGAAAGGAGGGATGAAGAAAGCAAGGGACAGAAGGGTGAGCAACATGTTTCAATAACACACAGCTTCATAAGCTAGCAAGGTTTACTGCCTACACACTTAGAAGTGGGATGTTGAGAACACTTGCGATATGATCCCGGAAAGGAAGGCAGAGGCCACTGCTAATCAGAGGCAGGAGAGATGAGGTCATACATACACAAGATACAGTAATCTGGAGCAAAGGATGAAGAAAATCCATGACTGATCCTGGTGGAAATTTTGAGCAAAAGAGGGACTTTGGGAAACGGCTATTGCTACCCAAATGAGCAAGAAAAGTCAAGCCTATGGGTTTAATAATAATTCTAATAGCCATCTTGTACTGACACCATCCTGTACAGATCACCAATACAGGAGCTGAGGAACACCTCCTATACTGCTCACCTGTTCCTATAGGAACACCATGTCAATAACAGCAGCAAACCTTTATTATGTGCCAGACTTCTAAGCACTCTGTAGATATTATCACATTTATTCCTTACAACAACGTATGAGGAAGATGCTAGTGTCACCATTTTACAAATGAGAAAGGGAGACAAAGAAGGATTAAGTGACTTGGCTGAGACTCTCAGTTAGCAAGTGGTCAAGTCAGGACTGGATGCTGGGCAGTCTGATTCCAGAGTCCATGTTCCTAGCACTTCTCTATCCAGTCTCACTCTCTCCCTCTCATTATCTCATTTAATCCTCCCAATCACACAACTAAGCAGATATTATGATCCCTATTTTACAGATGAGAAAACAGATGCTGAGAGGGGTTGGTGTCTGCTCTGCATCAAAAATAAGCGATGGGGTCAGGATTCAGACAAAACCTGTCATAAACAACAGCCCATTTACTTTCCCTCCAACACATTGCCTGCCTAGGGAATAGACTGTACATCTCATAAAAGAAATGGGTAAGGAAGGGGGAAGGAATATGGCCTCATTTTTATATGTCAGGCTTCTGAGAGCCAGGTTTGATGTGATTCTTTGGCTGAAAAAGATACCTATGTTCCCAAATCCCCACTCAGAAATTATGCATTTTCCATGTGGAAGGTCCATCAGGATTTGCAGGAGTAACCAGGACTCAAAGACAACCTAACAACCTTCCCTTCCCCCAGTTAAAAGGGCAAAGGAAGGGAAGCTAATAGTCTTCTAAACTTCTAGGGGAGAATATCTGTTCAAGGGAAGATTATGTTTTCTGTAAAGCCAAACAGAGTTGGGTTTATTTCAACAGAACAACATTCCCAGAAGTCCTTTTTTTAATATGTTGCAAAACTACTGTTCCCCAAGCTCACTTTTGGATGTTTCCTACCTCTTTTTTTATTATATCTCAACTCAAAGGAATTCAGCTAGAGAATTACAGGAGGAAAATCCAAAACTGAATAAAGATCCCTTTGGGAATAATTTTGTTAACAGCACAGGCTTATTTACCTTGAGACTTTCTCATCCCAGGAGCACTGACCCCCATAATGGTGAAAGCAAAGTCAGCCTAGGCAAAACTGTAAATGAAGAAAACTGTTTCCCTACCCCCATCTCCTACCCTCAGTAGATACACAGCCTCCTTCCAAGGTCCTCAGATGTTAGGTGTCCTCATGCTTCATGAAGCTTCTACAGGCTCCACACAGACTACTAATTCAGATACACACATACATACACATGCACAAGCACACACACACACACACACACCACCACCACCACACCAACAACAAAGCAGCACCAACACAGATGACTAAAGAATACATTTAATTACAGGGGATCATATGGCACACCACTAGGTGATGGACACCTGGTTACCTCATCACCCACTTACACTAAGACCAGTCCTGCAGAGCCACAGCTCATAGTAGGTCAATAACTAGCTCATCCGCAAGCTATCAAGAGTGTTAAATTCAAGTTGCATAGAAGTGAAGCAGCAAATCTGGAGTCTAAATATACGCAGCATCTGACCATGACTGCGTCCCAGCCCCATTCTCCCAACAACATTTTCTACTTCCCCGTTCACTCCCTCACCTACACTCTTGCCTTCTATCAGCCTTGTCTAAGGATATAATCCTTTGGACTTTGGAACACCAAGCTCTCCTCTTTGCCTGTGATCACACCCAGAACACTGTCAGCAGTTCCTTTACTCTCCTATCTCAAAAAAAAAAAAAACAAAAACCTGTCTTATGTTCTTGTATGGCTTGTCTTTCCATTCAGAGTGGCCCATTAGATCTTTTCTGTGTGTGACCCAGTTAGTGGACAGTGAGGGATGTCCTGGAGTGATTAATGTTTCCCAGACAAGTCTGGATAGATTCACTCACATACAGTAAATCTCCCTGTCCTGCTAGTGCAAAGATGTCATCTTGGAAAGCTTAGAGTACAACAGGCACAGGAAGCCAAGGGTAAATTCATCAGGAGCAAATGCTTTATTTGACATGGAAACTCCTCGAGCATTATTCCAGAGTACCAACTTGACTGAATTGAAAGCCAAAATTGTTCTAATTAGCTCCATCTCATACAAAACCACTGGCTAAAAAAAAAAAATATTTTTGACCTATTTAATTCAAGCAGCTATGCCTTCATTGGGCAGGATGATTGCTTTAACTTTTGGGCTTTCATAGATTTAGATTGTACCCTTCTCCAATTCTTATTCTGTGTTTAATTTTTACGAAACTGTGGTAAGAGCATCAGTAAATCCTAATTAAGGTCCTTTTTGTGGTAAGTCCTTATGCTAGGAACCAGTAAGATGGAAAGGTGTTTACTTCGTATAAGCAGTCAAGGAAAGAATTCAGGCAAGTGTTGATAATTCTGATCCAAAACCAGAACTTCCAGACAATTGAAGGAAGACTGGCAGACTGGCTAATGTTTAAAAATATTCAGATAAAATTGCCAATTCTATTATCTACAAAACCAAAAAAAGTAAAGCGTTAGTTATTCAGTTGTTTTGGGTCCATGCAGATAATAAATCCAGGCTCCACGAAACCATGTAAGTAAAATAGACCAAAATAAGTAGAAATGAAAAGAAAAGCCAAATAAATCAGCCCCCACTCTACCCACCCAACTTATACACATTCATTGTCCTATTTTTCCCCCACAAAACCTCTCCCCTTTTTCTCAACAGTAATACCTTAGTGTGGTTTATCTAAATAATTATACTTATAAGCTGGTTTACATTTGCTCTGTCTACCCACATTAAATGAGGGGAGGAAATAATTAAACTTAAAAGCCATCTGGCTAGGCAGTCACAGGAAGATGGCCTTCTGTGCCTGCCTGCATTTGCCATGAAGGCCTCATTTTTGTTTGGCAGCCCATCTGTGTAAGAAAATCCCTCCTAGACGAAGCGGAGCCTCCCATCACTATTGGAGAGGATCTCAATTGAAAGCGTGCAACAGAAGAAGTCAAAAACACAGCCATGCCAACCCCACAACCCCCAAAGTGTGAGCGCCTTCTCTATCTACACTCACTCCCAGATGATCTCATCTATATTTATGATTTTTATTAACAAACTACTTCCAAATTTGTGTCTTTAGCCAAAGACATCCTAGGGAGATTGGGGTCTGGGAAAATGGTTTTTGCCCATCGCTGTTTGTATAAACAACTTGAGTCACCGAAAAATCAGCCTATTCTTGTGACCCAATTTCACACCATTCTAAAAAAGAAGACCCTGCTGGGCAATGGAGTGATCTAGTAGGGATCACCCCACCCATAAGTACATTGCCAGTTCCAGCTCTTCCAAGCCAGTTTCAGCTTTCCCAAGCAACAGTGGGGCACTTAGAAAAGCTGGGGAACATGAATCCAAAGCCCACAGCTTCTGAAGCACAGGGCCAAGCCAGTAGCCCACTTGTCCTAGCTACAGGGATACTGTCCCTGACCCCAAACTCTGCTCTAAATTTCAAACATGTCAGAAGTCATCCACTTCATAGCATACAACTATCCACCAGTCCAATCACTGGCACATTCATTAATATATGTTTTCCTTCCTCAATTACATGTGTTTATATATATGTGCATATTGCGTGCCTGTCTGTCTCTACCTTCTCTCCAGAAGGTTACCACTGCAAAACTCTGTGATAAACCCCTCATGTTGCCAAGACCATTATCGTGACAGGAAGAAGGAGGTGACTTACCAAGTGCCACTTTATCAGCAATCCCTTCTAAAAATATAAACCTAGCTGACCTCATTTTGCCCAAAATTGTTGCTAGAAGGAGGGAGGGAGGTTGTGAACTCAAAGGAAGAGTCTAGGTTGTGAAAAGAAAATTCTTCTGTATGCCCACAATGAGGACACAATTAATGCCTTCCTGAACCAAATGAGAAAATCAACCTCATTCAAAGAAGAGTATTTAAAGAAATACAAAGGTGAAAAAAGTTTTCTTTTTCCATTTTCCCCTGCTCCCCCAACCCTACTCCATTTACCAGGAAAGCTACTGATAGGAATCAGTCACAGCTGGGAAGTGTACCACAGACCGCTAGGGGATGTCTACTGGAAGTTAAAGAGGGTCACCCCTGAGATTGCATATCAGGTTGCAATGTTTGGTCCTGTGACTGGCATTGAGCTCTTCCAGAAATCTCTGAGGACCTGGAAGCCTCTACAAAAGAAAGCAATTGCCACAATCAAAAGAACTTCATATCATGTATGCAGTTAAAATCTCAACTAACAGAAAAGACCTCTAATGTTTTATTGCCATGAACAAATATTGTGACCCCTTTGCAATCTTCAGTGTTATACTCTCCCTTCTGTCTGCTGGAAAACAGGACTACTTTTGTTTTAACATACAAGCACTATGATCTTTTCTAAATATAGATTATCCCTTTCCCTTTCTAACAGATTTTTGGGTTTGTCTGTTTGTTTTTGTTTTTTGTGAGACAGAGTCTAGCCCTGTCACCCAGGCTGGAGTGCAACAGCGTGATCTCAGCTCACTGCAACTTTTGCCTCGCAGGTTCAAACAATCTTCGTGCCTCAGCATCTCGAGTAGCTGAAATTACAGGTACTGGCCACCATGCCCAGCTAATTTTTGTATTTTTAGTTGAGACAGGTTTCACCAGGTTGGCCAGGATGGTCTCAAACTCCTGACATCGTGATCCCCGCCGTCTTGGCCTCCCAAAGTGCTGGGATTACAATCTAATGGTTTTTAAAGTTTGCCAACTTGTGACTTCAGGTCTAACTTACATGTTCCTGTTAAACATCACAAAGTTACCCTACCTAAATGTCACAAGGTCCCTGTTCTGCTGCTGACCACAAAGCCATTTTGGGATGTGGAGATATTCTTAGGTTGTGTTCACGTATAAAGATAGCCTATGATTGGATGTGTGACAAACAACAGGATGATCATTCAACCTGACTTCTTCCTGTGTGAAGATGTCCAGAAAACAACCAAAGCCATGTTCCAAAATTCTGAGTCTAGTGACTTTTTTCTGCAAAAAGTCCAGTGGTGTTTTCTTACTTAATGCCAGCGAACACGTATCAAAAACGTTGTTCATTCACCTTGTACTTCTACAGGTATGTCATAGGTAGAATTTTCCCTAAATATACCTGCGACAGGCCCACAAACTAGTGGCCAACATCAGACACATTTGCACTGATTATGCTGCACATCCACCCTATTCATTGATTTTCATATCCACCACAGAAAGCAGTTTGGCAATAGTCCCAGGTTATATCTGCCTAACAAGGTTCTTTGTTCCCTTACAGAATTGTGACATTCAATAAATTAGAGCATCACCACTGCTCACATAACACCGGGTGATATTCCAAACAGTGCCGACTTTTCATACCTTCAAAGTCTTTCTAGCTAAAGGAAATATACTCAGCAAATTATCACACTATATGCAGAGTTGTGATCTCCTTATTTATTTCCAAGCCGAAATAAGATACCTGATTGATCCATTTTTGGAGAAATAGGAGATAATCTTGGAGTTAAATGTCTAACTAACTCCTTAGCATATGGGCTCATAAACTAGCATCAGTAATGTCAAACAGTAAATTAAAATAAACAGTAAAAACCTTCCCAATTCCCCTCCCAATACTCTTGAGAGAGGCATGTATAAGGTCACATTGAAGTCCTCACTTCTTAAAAGGATAAAGACATTGAGAAACTTTACCGCAGTTTATCAAGAAGTCCATGACACAGAATGAAAAAGGGTTGGCCCTTTGGAAATGAATCTCAAACAGGTAGAATCTCAAAGAGGTAGATTCTCATCATTATGCAGCAGAAAGATATCAAGCTCCCCACTTGCCTGGGAAAAAAATGCAGCAGACTCATGTATCATTACAGCCATCTTGTTCCCCTTTTGTGAATCTGATCAACCAAGCCCTTTTTTTCATGAAGGTATTTTACAACTTTATCCTTATAAATGATTTTCAAAATAAAACTTTAAATTCTTCTTCTAGCCTTTGGGCCTGTCAATACATTCTCCGCAATGCTGCCAGAAAATGACCATTCTGAAATGTAAATTCAATTATGTCACTTCCTTGTTCAGAATCCCCCATCTTCGGAGACTTCATATAAAACTCAAACACTTTAGCATACCATACAAACCTCTCCCCTGTCCTACACCATCTTTATTCCCCCACTCATACCCTATGTCCCCATGATAATGCATCATTTGCAGTTCCCAGAATTCTCCATCCTCTCTCCTGTGGCCATGGCTTTGCCTACACTGTCCCTTCTACCTGGAGCACCCTTCTCTCATTGATTGCATGGGTACATCTCCTGGATAAGATTATTTACTCCTCATAGTTGAGCTCATTCTTCTCCAGAAAGCTTTCCTTAGCCTCACCTGCCTGGGTTGCCCTCCCCTCCTCTCTGTCCTTGCAGCATTGGTTCATACTTGTGTTACAGACCTTATCCCACCATACTATAGTTGTCTACTTATGTAAAATGAAATTGTACATAATTTCTTTAGACAAAATTATATAAAAGGAAATTTATATAAAAGTATATGAGAATATTTAAAAGTTTATAAATATAAATCAAAGACTCTGTAAAATCCTTTCCCTTCTCCTACAAAAGACTCTGTAAAATTTTTTCCCCTCTTCTACCACTCATGGACCTTTCTTTCTTCTTTTTCTCTGTAGCCTTTTGCAAGACCTTTGGGTACCCTTAGTGTCTAGAAATCCTTCTAAGATCATGAACCAGAAGATGCTTGCATCACCAATGCTCACATCCTGTTGGCCACACCTAACCTCAAAGGAGGCCAGACATGTAATCTCTGACTATTGGCCACATGCCAAGCTAAACTTACATGTTGACATACTAAAAAAGAAGGAGGAAGAGGTGGAGGAGGAGGATGGAAGAATAGATACTGGAGAATACCTAGTAGTAAGCAACAGAAATAGTGAGAAAAGGCTAATGGATGTAGAAAGCAAATACAGTTGTTTACAAAAATCGAATTCCAGAAACATTTTGAACAAAATTTCCAATCACCTAATATGTGAGTGGGGAATTCATGGAGAACTGACTATCAGAAATTGACTATGCAAAATATGCTCTTACAAGAACTGGTAACTTATCTCTCAAATTTAAAACATGAGCTTTAGACATAACAGTCCCTAAGTTTTTTAATCTCTTGGCTATAAATTAGTAGATACACATCTGTTCTACTTACGAAACTTTTCTCTTGGCAAACAGAAGAAGAGTTCAGCATATATAAAGTAGTTTCCTGATGTTTAATGCAGCAAAAGTAAAGATTGCAACAGAACTACACACTCTGCCAAAATCTAGTGAATTCACCAATTTCCCCAATGGCTTCTATACTTGCTTAGTTTCAGAATAACATGATCCTGAAAGAAGCAATTTATTACTTAAAAATAAACCTTGAGGGTTGCTTAGAAATATATTTTGCAACTGACCTAAAGTTTAGTTTCTAAAGTTCCTGGGCATCTGAGTTTTCTTCTTGGCATTGACAGCATATTCATGTCAAAAAGCATTCTTTCTGTACTCTTTGTGCCGTTGATGGACATTACTCTGAATTGGTCACAGCCATCATTCTCTAGGAACAGAGGCAGGACAACACTGAGAACTGTGTTCAACTTGTCTTTAGGATTCAAGGAGAAAGAAAAAGCAGGAGAAAATTTGCTCCAGCAGGAAGCAACTTTTAGATCTACTGGGAGATTCTGATCTACTGAATGGGAGCCTTATGTTAACTTGTTAAGGTGAAAAAAATAAATAGCTTTGACAAGATGAGAAAGGCCAGCCAGTTACTAGAGAAAAAAATGAACTACTAAAAAGAACAAGAAAGAGGAAGAGATAGAGGCAGAAGAAAGGAGAAAGACAGACAGACAAACATGCATCTTTATGGAAACAGTACATTTAGAAAAAGGCAGCAAAGTCTCTAAAATGGTGTGAAACATGGAGTAACATCCTGCTCTACTGGCCAGCAGAAAGTCACCATAGGAGCTTTACAGAGTCATTTACAGTTCTGTTTCTAGCAATATGTAACTAAATAATCACAAAAAACTTTCTGCTTTTTTTTTTTTTTAAAAAAAAGAAACATTTAAATACATAGCTGATTTCACGAAAAAAAGGTAAAGAAAATCTCTAGGGGTCAAACGTAAAAGAAAAAGTAAACACCATAGTGATAATCCTTGGAATGATTTGCCAGTCCCAGGAATCCAAAGAGCTGAAGTTTTAATCCCTGTGTAGGGACAGGAAGGGCAGTGGAATTCAGACCTTCACATAAAGCTGGAAGATCTATACCTTAACTGAAAAGTTATTTTAGAAAAATTTCTTACACTAGCCTAGGGAAATCAGAAGCAAGCTTGTCTATTTGGGTCTGGGATCTGAGTGAGTGAAATAGTCTTTCCTGAACATGTGTAAACCTAGGCAGGCCACACTTGGGTTTGGGGTTAAAATTTATACTTCTGGCTTGGTCTAGAAACTGCCAAGTGAGAAATAACATATAAATAGACCCAGGGACGATGATACCCTTGAGATGCCTGGCATAAACAGACATAGAACCATTCCTGAGGGACAGACTTCCAACACAGTCCAGATAAAAGTCTTCAAGCAAAGCCCACCTTAAGATTTCTTACAATCCGAAATTACAAAGCACTGAAGGAAACCATTGAGAATGAACCACCGAAGCAGACACAGCAAAGAGCAGTATTAAATTCCAATAACACTAGATCCTAGAACTATTAGAAGGAGGGAGACTATAAAATTAACATGTTTAAAAGAATACATAAAAGAGAAATTAAGAGCAAGAAAAATATACAAAACAGTATCTAAAAAGAATGAATATAATTGAAGAAAAAATAGAACTTCTAGAAGTTAAAGGCATTGGAATTAAAAGCTCAATTGTTGTTTCAAACTGCTAATGAATCATATCAAAGAAAGAATGTGAACCAAAATAAATATGAAGAAATAATTCCAAATGTAGCATAGCGCAATAAAAGCGATAACATGAAAAAGAGGTTAAGAATCATGAAGGAAAGAATGAGAAGGTCCAACTTAACTAATCTTAAAAAGAGAATTGCTGGATCAAATGGTATTTCCGGTTCTAAATCTTTGAGGAATCACCACACTGTCTCCCACAATGGTTGAACTAATTTACATTCCCACCAACAGTGTAAAAGCATTCCTGTTTCTCCACAACCTTGCCGGCATCTGTTGTTTCTTGACTTTTTAGTAATCACCATTCTGACTGGCATGAGATGGTATCTAAAGGAATATAAATCATTCTATTATAAAGATACATGCACGCATATGTTCACTGCAGCACTATTCGCAATAGCAAAGACATGGAATCAACCCAAATGCCCATCAACGATAGAAAAAGAACATATGGTACATATATATGGTACATATATACAATGGAATACTATGCAGCCATAAAAAGAAATAAGATCATGTCCTTTGCAGGGACATGAATGAAGCTGGAAGCCATTATCCTCAGCAAACTATGGCAGGAACAGAAAACCAAACACCACATGTTCTCACTTACAAATGGGAGCTGAACAATGAGAATACATGGACGTAGGGAGGGAAACAATACACACCAAGGCCTGTTGGGGGAGGGTGAGATGGGGTGAGAAGAGCATCAGGAAAAATAGCTAATACATGCTAGGCTTAATACCTAGGTGATGGGTTGATAGGTGCAGCAAACCACCATGGCACGTGTTTACCTATGTAACAACCCTGCACATCCCGCACATGTCCCCTGGAACTTAAATTTCTTTTAAAAAAAAGGGAGATAATTAGGGGAGAGACAACATTTAAAATAGCATCTGAAAATTGTTCAGAATTTTCCAGAATTGATCGAAAACATGATTTTTAGATACAGTAGGCATAATAATTTCAAGGTATGATAAATAAATTTTCATATCTAAATTCATTTTGGTAAAACCATAGGACACAAGAAATAGAGATCTTAAAGCAGCCGGAGAGAAAAAAAATGGGTTACCTACCAAAAAGGAAGAAGAGACGGAAAAAAAAGATAGGCTAACAGCAGGCTTTTTTAAATAATCTAAAATCCTGGAGTCATGAAATAATTTTCAAAGCACTTCATTTTGAAGTAAACCTTTAGTAGTTCTGGTAACGGTAAACTTTCTGAAATGTCTGATAAAATGTCTTCATATTGTCTTTAACTCACAATAGCATGTCTGGGCAAAAAAAAAATTGTGGGGTTAATAGCTACTTTTTGTCAGTACTTTAAGTTTAGAAAAAAGTGAATTACATCCAGAAAAAAAGGCGAACATATAGGTAAATCTAAACAAATCCCAGACTCTAAAAAGTACCAATAACAATAATAACCAATATGAGTAATTGTGACGGTTAATTTTATAGTCAGTTGGCTTGGCCATGGTACCCAAGTATTTGGTCAAACTCCACTGATGTTTCTATGAAGGTATTTTCTTTGGATGGGATTAACATTCGAACGTTGCAAATTGCTCACCATAATGTAGATTGGCCTCATCCAAACAGCTGAAGGACTTAAGAAAAACACTCACCTCCCCCAGGGCAGAGCAAACTCTTCCAACAGATTGCCGTTGACTGGAACTGCAACTCTTCCCTAGGTCTCCAGCCTGCTAGCCTACCCTGTGGATTTTGGACTTTTCAGCTTCTCTCTCGGATGGTGGGGGGAGGGAAATGATATTTATTTTAAGGAATTGGCTTACATGATTTTGGAGGCTGACATATTTTACATATATATGACATATGTCTCAGATTTAGAGAGAAAATGTGATATTTTTCTCAAGAAGTTGGCTCACACAGTTGTGGAGGCTGACATATATAGAGAGAGAGAGAGAAAGAGAGATTTATTTTAAGGAACTGGCTCACACAATTGTGGAGGCTGACACACATACACATACACATATATATATTCATATAGAGGGTGAGGGTATGTACACACACATCCACACGCATGTTTCTCTGGAGAACCTGGACTAATAAAGCAAAAGGAAAACAAAATGGCACTAAAACATTAGACAAAATAAAACAACATTTGTCAGTAAATATAAGGAAGACAAGAAGAAAAGAAAAACATAGAAAAGGCAAGAAAAAGACAAAGCAAAATGACTGAAATATATCAAAATCCATCAGTAATAAGTGGACTAAACTCATCCATGTAAAATGACTGCTTGATTGAATAAAAGAGCAAAATCATCCTCAATGCTCTTTAAAATAGACACATTTAAATCATGAGAACAAATAAATGTTTAAATTAAAAGAAAAAATACATATATTGGGAAAATACAAATCAAAAGAAAACTGGAATAGCTATGTTAATATCAAAATAAATGGAGTCTGAGGCAAAAAAAAATTGTTAAGGATAAAGACAGTTACGATGTTATGATGAAAGGAACTGCATCAGGGAGCTTGAATGATTCTAAATTTACATCCACGATGATATTGACTCAAGCTATATAAAACAGTAACCTCCTATAGATGCCACATCCACATACAACTAATAATGAGATTTGAAACATTATAGTATTGAGATGCTTCTAGAAGAGCAATTAGTCTTGCCACAGGAAGACTGAACAGGGATCTGTAGAATCAAAAAGTTTAAAATGAGAATCATGTAACTCCACCTACATTGACTCACAGCGAGTCACAACAAGGCAAGCATCGGTTGGTTCTGTGAAGACACGAACTTCCATTTTCATTACGTAGCTCTGAGGCAGGAGTTAGAAAGCTGGAACACAAAGGTCTCCCATCACCTCAGTCTCTCACTTCCTTGCTGGCAGCAGGTTAGACACAAAGGCAGGTCCTGCATTCCTTCAGCAGCAGTCTCAAGATGGTCCCATGACACACATACCTCTCACAGACGGCAGCCTCCAACCAGGGGGACTGTGCTTCGGTATTTCTTAACATAAACTATATGGTGACAACTGGAGAAAGTCCTAAATCCTACACAAGGCTGCACAACATGACTTCAGAGGTAGCACGTTGTGGTGGCCAAAAGCCCAGGCCTGGCCATCAGGTGTCATGGGTTCAAACTCTAACTTCAGCGTAGAAGCTATACAAGAAATTGAATGAAACTCTATATGCTCTGTTTCTACATTTATCAAAAGTGTAATAATATGTATAAAACCCTTAGGACACTATTTGTCACAGAACAAACATAGGGAACTATTTATAGAAGGAATGATAATGATGATAGTTTGATGAGTCTCCGGCCCACTGAGATTCCCTTTCCCAGTTACTCAGATCTAAACGTAGTCCTTCACAAGCCAAGGCCCGAGCCCTCTGTCAACACCGTCCTCCTTTCACACAGAGCTAGGGTGAGTGTTTTGTACCAAGTCACCTTCTCCTCCTCCTCTCATGGTCTCTGTGCTTCTCTGCTGGGCACTGCCCTCTGTCATCGACTGAGGACAAGAAAAGTCATATACTTATCATTGAAAGTTAGCACTGCACCCCTTCTCTAGACAACAGCTTCTGCCCTGCAGAAACCACAGGAGTTCCATGTACTATGCTGCCCCTTTGCCAACAGCGGTACCAGAAACTTCACTGCCTTTATCACTACACTTAGTCCATCCAGTAAGAGGAAGATGATGTTCTTATACTTTACTCTCTTTTGCAGAAAGAACTAGAGAGAACAGGCTGTCCTCAGGATGTGCTTCCAGTTCTGGTATGCTTTCTCTGCTTCTATTTCTTATCAGCAGAGCAAAAGGGGGCTTTTTGAGTCAAAGCGTGAACACCAACTCTTGCTGATTCATAGCCTGACATGAGGGAAATGTGGTCAACCCAAGAAAACTGGGCAAATCTTCTGCAGATAACTTTGAACGTCAAAACCCCTTGCCACTCCTATTTATTACTCCAAGAACAGCTTTCCAGTAGGAGTGAAAGGAATCAGCTTCCCCCTATAATACTTCAAAGCCTATGATTCCAGCTCCCACGGCACCTGCAGCTGACCAACTGAGGCAGTATGTCAAATCTTCCCAATGCTGAGTCGCCTCCAACTTATATGCCCTCTGAGGAGGCTCTCAGTTTAGGGAGGCAAAGAGGAATATCAAGGACCAACTCGCCTCCAAAGAGAAAAGATCATATAAACTGCTTCTATAAAATCACATGTAAATGTATTTAAAAAGAACATCCATGATATAAAGAGGAAGAAAAATCTATCCTGGTATAACTGCCTTGTATCCCTTCATGGATTTGCAATAAACCTGTGAATTTTTCAACTCCTGGTTCCTGCCTTATTTCCCATTTTTTGTTTGTTTTGTTTTCAGCACTTATTAAGATATTTACATGGTGACTAGTGAGCAAACTGTACCAGAAACAACGTCAACCAAAGGCAATTGACTAACTTCCTGTAAACACTACTCATTCTGGCAGCACCATTTGTACCACAGCCTATAAGCAAAAAGGCAATCTCAACCCCTCCGATATTTTTTATTCCGGTCTTCAGTAAGATATGAGAACAAGAGAACCTGCTTTCATTATTCTTCTGCTTGAAGTCCCATAAACATATGCAATATCCATCTATCTTTAGGAAATGGCTACTTCTACTTATTTATTTCTGACTTTCTTTTACTTGTGCATGGCCCATGACTCCATTAACGTGACCACTGGTTTGTCTTGAATCTCTACTTGAAGCCCTGAAAACATCTTTCCTGAAATTGCCGGGGCTTCTCAGATTTTATCATGTAGACAAATAGTGGCTTGATTTTCTTGCCCAACCTGCTGCAGTTTCCCTCTGTGGGATTATTGTGGGGCTAAACAGATGGAAAGAGGAACAGGTAGTTTCCTTGTAGAGCTTTACTTCTCATACCCGAAAGCAAGGTTATTCATTTGCAGCCTTAGCAATCTGAAACTGAAATTCAGCATACTTCAAATCCCAAAACAGCAAAGCCAAGTGAAAGGGAAAAAGAGCAGAAGCAGCAATCTTGCACTTTCTTCCCGGCACGCTGTTGATGTCAACAGCGTGGCCTCTGATGAGCCAGAGGGGAAAGAGCACAACACAAGGAAACAAGAAGTCCGCTCAGTGGTTCAGTCACCATCCAGGAATGTCTTTCCAGAAAACCCACGGAACTCCAAGGATAAGCACCCCACAAAGCAGATCAAAAGTCATACCCGCCCCACCCCCCCGGCCCTCGCCACCTGGTGGTCAACAAGCCTGCAACTCTGTCACCCTTAGTTTGTCTAAACATTTTAAATCTGATTCCCTACTTTGCATCCAGCCAGGCAGCAGGCAACTTCCAGGAAGCTGTGGTCAAGTGTACCAACAGAAATCCCCAAGTCAAGCAATGAAGCCAAACACAGCACTCCTTCCAAGCATCATGGGGACCATCCTCCTGGAACCCACCTCTGAGTCTCCAGTTGCACAAGCAGATGAAAGGGCAGTGTTGGAATGTGCTGGCATCCCCAAGGACTGGTACAGAGTGCCCCTACACAGAAAGGGCTACCAGGAACAGCAGTCCTGCTCTCTCCTCTGCCCAATGTGGTTGGGAACATGTTAAAGGCCAGCCTTGTGAATCCAACATTCAATGAATCTGAGATTTATCAGAGCTATAATAACCAAAATGTTCAATTAAAGTGAAATAAGCCAGCTAATCAGCTTGAGAATAGCAAGGCACCAAATTAATTCCTATTTTGATTAACTAACATCTGTATAGCACTTTGTAGTCGATAAGGACCTCTTCACTTATAGTATCTCATTTATCCTTTGCAACAGTTCTAAGATGTAATAACAGTTATGCACACTTGAGGCACCAGAGCCCCAGCTAAAATGAAGCCCTAAACTGAACAATTAGTAAATGGCAAAGCACAAACTAGAACCCTGGTCCTTGAGCTCCAAGCTCATTATTTTTCCATGTGACCACAGTTCCCTTATGCAGGATATTGCTACATCTATATAAAAGTTTCTAGAGTATTCTACCCTATTTTACTCACATACATCTCTGTAAGACAGGTACTGTACGATTGTGCTCATTTTATGGATGAGAAATTTATATACAGAAGGATTAAGGGTTTTTCCTCAAATCCCTTCAACTAATTAACAGCCATAATCCAGCTTACCTGAGGTCCCAATCTAATGATCTTAGGGGATCATGATAACAACCATTGAACTATGACTCACTAACAGGAATGGGAAGTAAAATCAGGCCAGGACTGGAGTAAGGCCAAGTAAAGAGACCATGATCCGTCTTTGGCAGCAGCACACTAGACTTGGAGTGATGGTGTTGACATAGTGCCAGGTGATTTTTTCCATTTCCAGTGGTTCATGTGTGATATGGTTTGGATCTGTGACCCCACCCAAATCTCATGTTGAATTGTAATCCCCAGTGTTGGAGATGGGGCCTCGTAGGAAGTGACTGGATTATGGGGCAGATCCTTCATGAATTGTTTAGCACCATCTTCTCAGTGCTGTTCTTGTACATGTGAGTGAGTTATTGCAAGATCTGGTTGTTTAAAAGTGTGTAGCATCTCCTCCCTCCCTTGCTCTCTTGCTCCTGGTCCGTCCATGTAAGGCATGCCTGCTTTCCTTTTGTATTCCACCATGAGTCAAAGCTCCCTGAGGCCTCCCTAGAAGCAGATGCTGCCATGCTTCCTGTGCAACCTGGAGAACTGTGAGCCAATCAAACCTCCCTTCCTTATAAATTACCCAGTCTCAGGTATTTCTTCACAGCAGTGTGAGAACAGACTAATACTCTGTGCTTCAGATTAAGCTTATTGGTCTTAATGCTCTACTGCTAGAAACTGCCTCCTTGCCAGGCCTGGTCCATGGTTCGTATTTCACAACTTGCATCTTCTAGCCTACAGACTCAATTCCCCAAGGGGGCTCTGAGATTCTGCCTCCTGAGCCTGGGAGCTAGACAGAATGCCGTATTGATTAGAAAGGACAGACATCCAAGCCCTACCTGTTTCATGTGTTGCCCACACCCAAAACAGCAACTACAAATCTAAAGAACTGGTGAAAAATGTAATTTGGAAACTTTCTCTCCAGTGTTTATATATATTCCAGTTTTACATATTTAGAATCAGGCCCTCCATGATCAGGAAAGGGAAAGTGCCTTCTTGGCACCAGGGAAAGTCCAACCCCCAAGGATACTGCAAAACAGCAACCAGTTGCTCCCATCGCCACATGGCCCCAGCTTTGGATGGATGGAAGATGCAGGTGCAGGTTGAAAAAGGATCCTGCTCACCAGGGACTGGCTGAGAAGAAATCAACCGTGCAACATCTCACTTTTCTCTCCAGCCTGAGTTACTTCCCTTTCAACAGAACACCTGTCTCACCCCAGGCCAGATGGCAACAGCTCCAAGTCAGTGTCCTATAGTACAAGCGGTCTAAGCACCAGGGACTTGGGCCTTGGGAACAAAATGCATGCCTTTTTTCATTGGGCTTTTATTATATTTCTTTTCTGCTGGATGATATTCCAGCTGTTTAGCGGAACAAAAGCTGGATGGTGGAGGATGACAGGATAATATGAAAAAGAGCTGAAGGGAGGCAAGAGATTAAACGGGGCAGGGAAAACTGGCTTCTATTTTAAGGCCTTTTAGACCCCAAGAGCTCTCAGTTTTGGAAACCACACACATCTTACAGAACAACAAATGTTTTAAAATGCAGCCATGCCCAACATTAAAAGAAATTTATATATAGTGATGAAAGGAGACTTATGGGCTTTTAATTAAAGATTTATTATTTCTCATTTTGAAGGGTTTTGTTGTTGTTTGGTCAGTTTTTTTCATGTTTTACTTTGGAGGCAATAGGATTTTTTCATGACTTAATCATCATTGTAAGCCTATGAAAACCCCTGGGTATTCCATGCTTTGCTCATGGTGCCTGATGGATGCCAGGCCCTGGTTGACAGAAAGTGAGTGAGTGACACAGATGTGGCAGCAGAAGCAGGTTAGGGGCCACAGGGGCCGAGGGCAGCAGCAACAGAGAGAACTGGGTGGTAGTGGCCTGGAGGTCTGACATTAGCCGCTTATGTCACCCATAGAGGAAAAGCTCTGAAGTAGGTCACAGATTCAATGCAGTTCTCCGTATAGCATGGCTAAGGAGCACTACAGTGTTCGCCGCTCCTGCACGTACATTTTCTCCCTTTCTAAATCTCTTCTCTTTCCTCCTTTCTATGCAGTTGGGTCGAGGCCTCCTCCCACAGAGGAAAGCCCCTGATTTGCTGGGAGACCTAAGGCACGCAGGATGAGACTGAAAATCGAGAAATCAATGTAACCGCATGATTCCTCGCCAGCCCGTGAGTAGGAAATGAGTTTGCACTTCTTTTGTATTCCCAATTTATTATGACATAAGTTCCCATTATCCCAATTCCTGGAATTTAGGTCTAGATCAGCTTAGCAGTTTCCAAGAATGCTCATTAATTTCTGCCTCAGCAGAAGTCGCCAGCTTCCTCTACTGGAGCTTCCTTGTTGTCTGTCACACTCTGTCCTTCTTAACCATACCCTAACGGGAGGCTTCTCTGCTGAACTCAACTGTCCTCGCCTGTGCCTGCTGCCTGTCCTCCCATTCTGGCCTCAGGGAGGGGAAAATGATCCCCCTTTTGTCAGTCCTGAAACATGCACCAGGGATCCTCAGTCCCCAGACATCAGCTGGTAACTTTTAACAAGACTTTATTGATGGTTAGGAGATAATAGAAGCAAAACCGAGTAACTTAATGATTCTTGCTAGAATTTATCACTCCAAGAGTCTGCAGGCCTGAATATGACCTCAGAGGCCCTTCCTGGTCCACCTCCCTATCTGGCTCCTGCCGCCTCTCCACACTAATCCCCATGCCTCAGAGTTCACTGCCCCGAGAAAGAAAATACCGACCTTTTTGTCCTCCAAATCCAAGCTGTCTCATTTTTATCACAAAGTAGTCTTTTCCTAGGATATTGGGCTTTGGGAGTAGCCATTCCCTTGGAGTTGCTTAACTACCCAAGCATTTGATCTGACATCAAAGACTGGTCCAGAAACTCTGTAGGAATCTATAAGTTTGAGAATATATTTTTCAAAGTGTGGTTTAATTAATCTGAGATAACACCAAATGTAGGATACCAATAATCCAGCCCAGCATGTCTTATACCAGCTTAGTCAAAATCTTGATCTTACCTCTAACATTAGGCAAGAAGATCAATTCTATACATTGCCTTTGTCATAATCAAAGGCCTACTTCCAATTTCCTAGAAGCAACTGAATAACACACATGCTATGAAACACAAACACATACACATATACATACCTCCCCCCTGCAAAAAATAAACATATTATAATTTCAAATATAGGGTAGTCTAATTCCAAATTTAAGAGGAAAACACACCTGGTTTTGCAGAGACAAAATTCTTCCAATTACTAAATAAAACATTTAACTAGATGCAAAAGTACCTAGTTTTGTGTTATATGAAAGCATTCAAGATTTTTCCTCAAAGATGGGGGAGAAAAGATATCTGTCTTATAGGTGTTTAAGTAAAGGAGCTAACTCAAGTGGCTTTTCCCTTCAAAATGTTAGGCTTCTGCAAAAATAAATTATAATCTTAAATTTAAAACACATCCATGTTTGTAAACTTTGGGATGGCATTTTTCTATCTTCCAAAGAAAAATATCTTGATGTAACCTTTCCACTAGAAACTTGATTGTGAGGAAGTAAGCCACTTAATCCAGTTCTGTTCTAGGTCTTACAGGGAAATTCTCTATTTGAACTCACTTTTCCACACCTCTTCATTAGGGAGAATGGCAGTGTCAAGGCGACTAAGATAAGGAGTGAATCCAGAAGAGAGGGACCAAGGAGATACCTTAATCTTGAAAGGCAAAAGGAATCCTCTCAACCATGTGTGGTCCTGCTGAGACACCAGCAGAGCAGGTCCTGGAGTTATCTCAGTTACAGATTTCTGTAACTCCCTATACAGTAATTGCATCTGGTGCACTATTTGGCATACATTCCTGGGAACATGAAGAAATGACTGATGAATGAGTTCACAATTCGGGATCCTAGCCAAATGTACTTCTTCAGAGTCTCAGCTAATATGTGAGGAGCATTAAAATAGGCAGGGAGGAAATAAACATTTAACAACCAGCCCTTCATTGAGGTGAAGACTGCACTCCCACCTTAAATCAGTCTTGCATACACCACAGGAACTCACAGTCCACATGATCACTTGAAATCCAGTAGTACAGGTACCACCATCACCTTAGGTATGCAATACTTGGGCAGCCATGGAAGGTTATGTTTGTCACCATATATCAATTGGCCCAGATAAAACTCTTGATACCAGTAAAGCATTTCCAATCATTAGCATTTCCAAGCTATTTCTGTCATCTTGTACATCTGGTTACTATTCAAGGGTAAAATAAAACAAAAAAATCAATCTCAGAAGATTTTTCTTGTTAAGTTTCCATACAAGGAAATGATTATTTGAGTGTCTACAGTAGCATCCTGAAAAGCACGCCAATTGAACATTTTAAATAAGATCTTTTGTTGCAAGATGCTTTTATCTGCAAGAACAGTAAGTAGCTGCCAGCTCATGGAGAGTCTTTAAGCAGTGTCCCTCGGTTTTCATCTTGCCACCAGATTACAAGGTTGCAATAGTGAATGGAAGAGATTATCATGCAAAAAATCCCACTTCGAGGCCGCAAAAGACCTAAGAAGATCCCCCTTTCAACTCTTCAATGTATAGGCTGTTAGTTCAGGTTGTTAATTTTCTTTACAGGCTTGGGATTTTAGTTTGCAGATTCTCCTTGAGTGAGTTCTCTTAGTCTCTCTGTTTCCCTCCCTTCCTCCTATAGAGCAGTTTTGCAGTGACCTGGACTTCCTAGTCTAGAACTAGGAGACTTGGAGACGAGGCTTTAAAGCTCTTGTCTCTCAATGACACTGGAGATACCACACATCTAACTGGAGCATTTTGGCTCAAGGCAATGTACGTTTGCCTTATACGTGTCCTTCCGTCTCCCATTCACTAGGCATGTAGTAATTAGCATAAGGTAGTGGCTGGTAACAGCTTCTATTAGCGGACATACAACTTTAGCCCCTCATACTATTTTGCAAATCTTACCCATTGATATGTTTACCTTATTTTAAAACATGCCTAGATATTTCTAGTTTACCTATGATTTTACGTGTTTGGAGTACACACGGGGATGGGGGTGGGGGTGGTTTTTAGTTTGCTGGGGCTCCCACGGCAAGGTGCCACAGGCCAGGTGACTTAAACAACAGAAACTTATTTTCTCCCAGTCCTGGAAGCTACAAGTCTAAGGTCGACGTTGTCAGGGTTGGTTTCTTCTGCAGCATCTCTCCTGGGCTTACAGATGGCTGTGTTCTTCCCGTGGCCTACCCTCTGTACCTATGTGTGTCCAGATTTTCTCTTCTTCTAAGGATGCCAGTAACAACTGAATTAGGGCTCACCCCTATGAGCTCATTTTCATTTAATTACTTCCTTAAAGACCCTCTTTCCAAATACAATCACATTTTGATGTACTAGGAACTAGGATTTCAACATATGAATTTTGGGGTCACAATTCAGAGCATAACAGGAGACAGAAGGAGGGATTAAATTGTGAACTTGGCCTTCTCTACCAGCCTTTCTGGCAGGAGGTTTCACACCAGCCCCTAACTCTGAAGTGTGGGGGCCTCTCAGTGAAGTGGCTTGCCTCTACACACAGCTGAGGTGTCTTCCCACAGTGTCACACATGTCCTTGGAGATGCAGGCACTTCAGTGATGCTGGCATAGGGCTTTGTGAGAAAATCTTGCCAACAGTCTTTCTGTCTGTTCAGGTTCCATTGTAACCAAAGTCTAATCACCTCTAACGTTGGGAATGGGGGCCACAGAGCATGGGCTGAAATGGCTACCAATGCTGTGTTCATCCATCAACACTCGGAATGAAGCACCACACCTAGACTGGGTTACACATTCTCGACTTGTTAGTCATTTGAGATTGTTGCTACTAAAATCCCACATAACAAGGCCTCCTGTCACAACTTGTGAGTTTTAGTCTGGTCATGTCTTAATAACACATTCTCAAAGTGGTCCAGGATCTGATCTCAGTATTTCTGAATCTGAGCTGAGGCTTCTATTTCTGAAGCAACTGACCTTGTCTAGAGCACTCTGCCTGCGTGCTAGGAATACCATTTACATTAGCAACTATTGTTTTCATTTCTGCAAGACATGGAAATGTCAAAGTTGCATAGCAGATCATAGCTTGAGATATTCAACTGGCCGTCCTTGTGCATATCCCTCCTCCTCTTTCATTCAGGGGCCCTCAGAAGACCGCATTCCTCCACCACAAAAGCCAAAACAGATTTCCAAAGAAACTGCTGCCCCAAGTGCAAAGTGAAGAGTCTTTTAGTCCTGCTTACAAAGCCAGTTTCCCTGTCCCAGAGACTAGATAAACTTAGGGAAGGGTGGAGATGAGGCAGAGTTATGACCCGAAAGGGAGACAAGCATACAGGAAGGAAGAGGGCTCCAGAAGGTCAGAGGTGAGGGAACAGCTCTTCTGCCACAAGAAGGAGAGAATGAAGAGCAGTAGAAGTTGATCTCCAATGAAGCCCATCGGCAACTCACCGTCTGTTGACAGGCCACTCTTCAGGGGTCCTAGACACATATACACTCTAGGACAAGAGACTGAAAGGCTTAAATACCTTATGTAGGAATGGAGGATTGAGAGACAAATTTCACTCCAAAGAGAAGGAAAAGAATAAGACCAGTTAGTGATTTCTCAACAGGCAGGCTGCTATTAAAGTCACTCCCACTGTTACATTTGGATCTGTCATGAGATACTACTGGAAACTTTGTTTTTGATGTCACATGCAAGGTACGTCAGGTCTGCGGTTTTATTTTACCTTATCTATAACCTGATGATTAGCATGTTACTCTTTCCTTGTTGCTAGAAGACACCAAAAACCTAGGTTGGAAACAGTAGGCCTTGTTACCCACAGCACAGCAAACAGCATGATGGTGTTAGCTCCTCTTACGCTCAGGTCCTACAGTGGTGACATGGAGGGCAGTAAGTTGAGTTACAGGAGGGAACACTGGTATGGACATCATTGTGACCCCAACATTTATACGTTCCAGTCTTAACCCCTAACTGCCTAAGAATGTGGCTGTATTTGGAGACAGGGTCTTTAGGGAGGTAATGGAGTTAAATCAGCCATTAGGGTGGCCCTAATCCAGTGTGTCTGGTGTCTTTCTAAGAGGAAATCTGGATATAAACAGGTACAGAGGGAAGACCATGTGAAGACTTGGAGAAGAGCCATCTGCAAGCCTCAGAAGATACCAACCCTGCTGATACCTTCATCTTGGACTTCTAGCCTCCAGGGCTATGAGAAAACAAATTTCTGTTGTGGAAATCACCCAGTCCCTGGTACATTGTTGTGGTGGCCCTAGCAAATGAATACACATGCTAAACATGGGGAATCTGCTGCTTCTGTAGCAGCCTGCTCTTTGTCACAGAGGGAGACATTACCCCATCTCGTAAGGACACTAGCTGTAAACACAACCTTGAGAAACAGCCCAGGTAGAGAGTGAGCAATTCATCAGCATTGTTTTATTTTTTTTTTAGTCATCGCCACAAATCCTGTGAGGTAGGTTAGGACAGATTTTACAACTTCCATTTTTCAAATGAAAGGAAGATGTAGAGAGTTCAATTTTTGGCCTATGTCACATAATCAGGGAATGGCAGAGTTGGAATTGATCCAGTATCTTTCTGGTACACTCTCATTGTCCTAGAGAGTCTCTTCCAAATACAAAATGTTAGGATAGACTGTGAACCTCAGATCCTTAATAGAATGAAAGTCATTTTAACCAGGAGATAAGGTCTCCAGTTTCCATTGATGTAATTATATTTTACTCCCTAAATATTCAATCTGTAGACCATGAATCATTACATTCAGACCAGTCTCCACTGCCCATCTCCTCACTCTGGAGCACAGAGCACTATAAACTTAGGCTCAACACTCAACAGTCAGACTTCCAATCTCAGAAAGTAAAAAGAAAATGGCAAATAACTGCAAGTGTCTCTAAAACCCAAGTTTCACTGGTACTTTTTAATGCTTCTAAAACACAAGTTTTGAAGGTAACAGACACGCAAGCAGTTCTCATCATTATAATTCATGCATCTGATACACTGAAATGAGGTTTGGCAGTTATTTTGTGGTCATGAAAAAAAAATCAGTCTCATTTAAAATAAATCATCAAAATTTCACAACCGTGTGCAAAAGTAAGTGAGACTTTGCTTTTCTATTTCTACTAACCACAGGAATGAGAACTAAGACATTCTATTAAAGCCTTAGAGTTACAACCATATAAAGTCATGCATACACCAGAACTGTACAAAATTCAGAGAAAATGGAAGTTTGCATCATTTGTCAACAATTGTACAATCAGCTCAAATAAGGTTTTAGGTTATTATAGTCTTTCCTAATGGGAGAAAGTCACAGTTGAAATTACAGGGGAAATGACTAAAGTTACATCTAATGAATTTCTGCTCCTCTGAACACGTCTTATAAACACATAAATTATGATTGTGCTCTCCATAGCCACCAGCCAGGAGACCCAGCCATGCAGAACCAGCTCCTCTGCTCCCTGCCACCTGTGATACCCTCATGCCTACTGCACATTTCCAAGATTCACGGGCACAGGAGTCACCCGGGCCAGAGCTTCAGGAGGCCTTGGAAGCACCTGGTCTGCTCCTCTGAATTACTCTAGCTCGTGTGCACATGCCAGTCTTTACAAGGCGAGGATAACTTCATTGTTTGGATGTCCTGGTTCAGTCATTAGAACAAACATTTACAGAGAGTTCACTTCAAGTTCAACATTGTACTTGACCTGGGGACACAATGGTGGAAAAGATAGATGTGTCTTCCCTCACAGGGTTTACAGTCTCGTGTAAGAAGTAGACATTAATCACCAATCGCACAAATAAATTTGTGATTGCCAACCTAGGTATGCATTGGGAAGGATGGGATTGTGTTGCTGGGAGTTATGAGAGAGAGGAGCCTGGCCACATTTAGGGGACTCAGACAAGGCTTCCCTAAGGAGGTGACATCTATGTAAATTCTGGAGGAGAAACAGGCAAAGAGATACGGACAGCTCAGCACTTCTAGAGGAGGGAACACAAGTCTGAATCTGGGATCCCAGAGAGAATGCTAATGCTGGCCAAGTAGGAAAAACAGTAGGTCCTGAACTAAGGAGATGAGGCAGCGCAGCAGGGTGGGGGCTGGGGGAGAAACGGGAAGGGCAGGTAAACACAGTATGAGGTTAAGGAGGGCAGCCTCCACCTCCAGCAGTGCCAGGCCTCAGGCCAGCACTGCTCCCATAAATAAATAATGGGGGATGGGCACAGTGGTGCACATCTGTAATCCCAGCAATTTGGGAGGCCAAGGCGGGCAGATCACAAGGTCAGGAGTTCAAGACTAGCCTGGCAAAGATGATGAAACCACGTTTCTACTAAAAATACAAACGTTAGCTGGGCATGGTGGTGTGCACTTGTAGTCTCAGCTACTTGGGAGGCTGAGGCAGGAGAATTGCTTGAACCCAGGAGGTGGAGGTTGCAGTGAGCCAAGATCATGCCACTGTACTCCAGGCTGGTGACAGAGCGAGACTCTGTCTCAAAAAATAAATAAATATATAATGTGGATGGGGGCTGGTAAACTCTGTCCCTATTAGGCAAGAACAAAATTCCACGGAGCCCTAAACAGTATTATTGCAAGAGCATGTTTATTCTGCTGCCCCTTTAAGCACTCCCTTCCAAGTTCCCAGGGATGTGTTTTCACTTCCCCACAGCCTTTTGCCCCTTCAGCCTCCTCTGCTGCTCAGACCTGCTCCTCCAGCCTCATTGCCTGCTTGTGCCCTCCAGTTCCTGCAGTGAGGTATCACAGGGGAAAATGCCATTATCTGACTCCAGTCACAAACTCTGAGGTGGTGAATGACTAATAGGCATCCTTCCCAGAAATTGTGTACTCTTTAAAGAGCTACCAACTCTAATGAATTCCCTGAAGGAGGGCTACATTTTTGAGGAGAGGAAGCTTCCACACGTTTGAAGAACTGGAATCAGCCAATTTTTATTGACTCTGGGGAAGATGACCTCCCTCAATTTCATATTAATAAACTGGAGGCTTCAGGAAGCAAAGGGCAGGATGGGGAGAGAGGGGTCCAAAAGTCATTCCCCAGGAGTGGTCTCCTGGTGCCTCCTCCAGTGATGGAGTCCAGGTGGAGAGCAGCAGAAAGACCCCTGTGGCCCCTAATGAATGGGTCCAAAGCTCTCTCCTGAAGCTAGCCACTCAGAAGTGCTAAAAAGAAACAGGGGCCTGGTGTGGTGGCTCACACCTGTAATCCCAGCACTTTGGGAGACAAAGGAGGGTGGATCACAAGGTCAGGAGTTCAAGACCAGCCTTGCCAATATAGTGAAACCCCGTTTCTAATAAAATTACAAAAATTATCTGGGCATGGTGGCACACATCTGTAATCTCAGCTACTCGGGTATCTGAGGCAGAAGAATCACTTGATACTGAGAGGTGAAGGTTGCAGCAAGCTGAGATCATGCCACTGCACAATTCTTTGTTTTTTGTTGACACAGCGTCTTGCCCAGCCTGGGCAACAGAGCAAGACTCTGTGTCAACAAAAAACAAAGAAAGAAAGAAAGAAAAGGAAACAGAAGGCTGGGCACGGTGGCTCAAGCCTGTAATCCTAGTACTTTGGGAGGCCAAGGCAGGTGGATCACCTGAGGTCAGAATTTCAAGACCAGTCTGGCCAACATTGCAAAACCCATCTCTACTAAAAATACAAAAATTAGCCAAGCATGGTGTTGCATGCCTGTAATCCCAGCTACTCGGGAGGCTGAGGAAAGAGAATCTATCAAACCCGGGAGGTGGAGGTTGCAGTGAGCTGAGATCGCATCATTGCACTCCAGTCTGCGCAATGGGAGCAAGACTCCATCTCAAAAATAGAAAAGAAAAGAAACAAGAAACACCACTGCTTCTCAGAGTGGGTTCTCACACCTTGAAAACTTTTGCCTCTGTCCTGGTAGTAAATCAACACAATGAGTATATTAAGGAAAAAAAAAAAAAAAAAAACAGTGTGTATATGTGCAGATGTATTCCTGAGCTGTTAAGTGTTTAGAAAATCAGTATGATTCCAAAGCATTTTATCTAATAAGTATCATGTACCAACACTATTCTTAGTAAAAATCTTATTTGATCCTCCAAAAATTCCATGATAGGCACTGTTATTATCTCCCATTTTAGAGGAGAAATTGAGGCACAGAAATGTTCAGTAAGTTCTCCCAGGAATAAAATAATTTTATGGCTTCATATCTAAAGAAAGATTTTTGTCTCTCGTTCTAAAAGTTCAAAAATAGGCCAGATGTGGTGGCCCACACCTGTAATCCCAGCACTCTGGGAGGCCAAAGCAGGCAATTGCTTGAGCCTAGGAGTTTGAGACCAGCCTGAGTAACATGACAAAACCCTGTGTCTACAAAAAATACAAAAATTAGTCTGGTGTGGTGGCACGCCTGTAGTCCCAGCTACTTGGGAGACTAATATGAGAGGACCACTTGAGCTTGGGAGGGCAAGGCTACAGGGAGCTGTGATCACGCCACTGCACTCCAGCCTGGATACAGAGCAGGACCCTGTCTTAAAAAAAGATTTTTTTTTAAGTTCTAAAATATATGTGATAGTTTTTACATGACTGCCTATTTTGTATAAAATCAGGTAGAATTCAGGAGATATATACTAATCCAAACTTATATAATATTTTGTTTTTGTTTTGAGATGGAGCCTTTCTCTGTTGCCCAGGCTGGAGTGCAGTGGCGCAGTCTCGGCTCACTGCAACCTTCACCTCTCTGGCTCAAAGCAAACTGTGCCTCTCCAGCTCAAATGATTCTCCTGCCTCAGCCTCCCTAGTAGCTGGGATTACAGTTGCCAGCCACCATGCCTAGTTAATTTTTGCATTTTTAGTAGAGATGGGTTTTCACCATGTTGGCCAGGCTGGTCTTGAACTCCTTACCTCAACTGATCCACCCACCTTGGCCTCCTAAAGTGCTGGGATTATAGGTGTGGGCCACCATGCCCAGCCAAACTTACATAATACTTTGAAACCATCAAATAAATTTCTTTTTTAAATATTAACTAGAATTTTTTAAAAAGAAGTGATTGGTATTAACGTTCTGAGCCTTTGAACAACACATAGACTGCCATTTAGCTCGGGGTATGCCTGAACCTGGCAGAACTTAATATTCACAGCATTGGAGTGATGATCCATTAGAGACTACATTAGTTTTCTAGGGCTGCCACAGTCAGGTACCACAGACTGGTGGCTTAAACAACATAATTGCATTTTTCTCACAGACCTGGAGGCTAGAAATCTAAGGTCAAGGGTGGTAGGATTGGTTGCTGCTAAGACCTCTCTCTTTGGCCATCTTTGTTCTGTGTCTTCACACGGTCTTCCCTCTGTTCATCTACCCATCTGTGTCTAGATATTCTCTTCTTCTAAGGACATCATTCACACTGGATTAGGGCTCAGCTTAATGACCCCATTTTAATTTAATAGCCCCTTGAAGGACCCTATCTTCAAACAGTCACGTTCAACATATGCATTTTGAGGGGACACAGTTCGCCCTGTAACAGAAGCAACGGCCTATGAATTAAGAAAAAACCACTAAGACAAACAGGAATGTGCCAAAGGAGCTAGGAAATCTGGGTTGGAGACGTGATCCCTTTCTGAAGGGATTGAGCCCACAGGATAAGAGAGAATTCTTTGAATAGTAGCCCAATTTTGCCACTCCCCAAACGGGAAAAATGCTTCATTGCTATAGTTAGTATGAACTCAAGAGGGTAAACTTTGGCTGACACTCATGCCTCCTTCCCCTAATTGTGACCTTAGATTGTTATTTGATCCTCTTAAATTAGGTGAGAGTTTGAACAGGAACATATATGAAGTAGATTTCACTCTGGAAATTAATGAGCCCAATTCTGCCTCTCAGCCTTTTGAAGGATCTGGCTTAATTATGTGAGCAGGAGCCAATTCCAGTGATAGCTCCTGAACTGTTAACACATTTACCTTCAGAAAAAAATACAGCATACAAAACTGCAGTAAAGATTAATCCTGAAGGTCAGAAATCTATGGGTTTTTTTTTGCTTTTTAATAACTTTTAATTTTAACTTTCAGTGCTCAGTTTTCCTTTTCTTAAAAATTTGCCAATTTACATTACATGAAATGTGTTTTATAATTAAGGAAACTTCTAAACAATTACCACACACTTCTAAAAGTCCCTTTTTTGGAAAAAAAAAAAAGTTTTTAGCTATTTGTTTTTAATTTGTCCAGTAAGTTTTACTTTATATAATTAAATATGAATGATCCTAAACAGAGTACAAAGCAGTTTTGAAGAGGGAATCACATATTTTCATTATAACTTCAGAGGAGTGTCTATAAAGGGAATAATTTGGGAGCCACAAGCAACATGGGCTTCTTTTTACAAATGCTCCTCCTCTTGTAAATTGCAAAGAAACTTGTTAGAAAGAGGAAGCCATCCTAACAAATATAATTAGCATGAGCCAGGAACCAAAACCCAAGGTCATCTCGTCTAGGAAATTCGAGATTTAAAGATCCAACTTGGTAGTTTTCAACACAATGGGGGAAATGTTTGCTATACATGGATATATCTGAGAAAGACTCATTATCCCAATATATGAAGAGCTCCTGAAATCAGTGAAAAGATAACCCAGCAAAAAGTGAATTAATGTCCTCAGGAGTCATTTCCTAAAAAGAAAATATACAAATGGTCAATAAACACATTAAAGTATAGTTAGTTAACATCATTAATTATCAGGTAAATACAAACATAAACTACAATGAATTATCATTTCACTCCCACTGGCATAGCTAAAATTTAAAAGACTGATGACACCTCATTGCCAAGGATGTGGCGCAACTAGTATTCTGAGATACTGATGGTATAAAATATGAACAAGCTCTTTAAAAAACTGTTCTGCAGTTTCTTGTCAAACCAAATATACATCTGCCTTATGAAGATTATATAGTATTATAATTCAAATACATCAATTACAATCCTAGGTATGTACCCAGAAGAGATTAACATTTTCATCCATAAAAGACTTATACAATAATGTTTATAGCAGTTTTATTAAATAGTTCCAAACTGGAAATGACTCAAATATCCAACAACAGGAAAATGGAAACTGTGGTCTATTCAGACAGTGCAATACTACACAGAATATTAAAGAATGAACTACTGCTGCACACAATTTGGATGTCTTAAAAATAGTGCACAGTTCAAAAGAAGCCATTTACAGAACAGTGCATTCTGTTTGATTCCATTTATGTGGAGCTCAAGAACTGCCAAAGCTAAACTTTGCAGAGAAGAAATCTGAACAGCAGTTTCTAAGGGGTGAGGTTTGACTCGAAGAAGTCAAGGAAACTTTCTGGGGTAGTGGATATGCAAGTGTAGAATTCTTACCAAAATTCACTGAATTGGACAGTTAAGATCTGTTATTAGTTCAATGGTATACAAGTTTTACTTCCACAAGTATTACAAATGGTTGTTACACAAACTAGTTTCCAGTATTTCATGCATACTGCATTCCATAGTGTTAATTTGTGACTTACCTGACTTGTCCACTGACTGCTGACTTGTCCCCTGCACCTGGTGACACAACCTTTCCAGGGAGGTCAAGTGTACCGGTGAGCCTTTCTTGTTTGTCAGGCCTCACAGAACGTGGCATGTCACAAAGAGATTAAAGTCTACAAGACTCTCTTTAAGAGCCATTAGGTCTGAGTGCTCTTAGCAAGAGGAAATGTGGTAAAGTGGAAAGAGCACAGGCCATGGAGCCACCCAGACTGGAACTGAAGTCCCAGCTCAGCCATTTAGCAGCTTTGAATGGGTGACCAGCTTTGAGCAGGTTATTTAATGTCTCAGAGCATTTTTTACTTTATTTGTAGAACTGATTATTGTGAGGACTAGAGATCATGTTAATAATGTATCTAGATAAAGGCCTTGCACATAGTAGGCCCTCAATAATGTATAGCTAACACTGGCCAATCAGCTCCCTGACAGCAGAGGACCTTGACTGCTTAGCACATGGTATGGATTTAATAAATATCCATAAATAAATAAACAGCCTGTGAAATTTCTATTTTTTTTCAATCCTATGAGAAAACACTAAGGAGTATAACCAAGAAGAAGCAGGATGGGTAATAAATAGGAAGTATTTTTGCCAATATATTTTACTATTCAGCATACATCTAGTGTTTTATCCAAACCTGTGCTGTCAGATATATTTCAGAATTCAGCATGTTTCTGATATTGTAAATGTAATAAGGTACATATACCATATATCTATAACCCACCTAGTAGACTGGGGCAGTCCCCACATCAAACACATTAACATTTCCATAGCAAAACTTATAAATATTCACATTAAATGGAATAAAGACAAAAATATTCTCAACACTTCAGGTTACTTCTGCCACCAAATAAATTACTTTAAAATTTTGAAAAATAACCATTGTTTGACATCAAAGCTGTTGGGATTGCAGAATTGTTGGAGAATCTGTACTAGCTAACATGCACGTAGCACCTGCAATGCACCAGGCACTCTGGCCTAAGCAATCTGTATATATTAACTCATTTACTCTTCATAACAACCCTATGAGGTAGGTACTATTAGTATTATTTCCACTTCATAGGAAAGGGAATTGAGACACAGACAGGATAAGCGATTTGCCCAAAGTCACACACTTAACCCCGTAGTCGGTACCTTTAATCACTCTTCTCTACTGCCTCCATCTCCCCTTTCACTGGTATCTGCAATGTTGGGCTTGGAGGAAGGATTTACCCTTACTCTTCACGCTCGCCCCTGCCCCCCAAATTACAAATAACTGAGAATTACCAGCACTGATCTTTTCATCCTTTCTTATGTTTCTTCTACTTGAAAAACTGAAGCTTGCTGGAAGGAGCGACTTTAAAGATCTGGCATCCTTAGATTCAAAAAAGAGTTCTCATTTTCCTGAGAATTAAACTAATTAAACTGCAAACAAGAGACCCAGATGGGCTTGTGAAGGTGGGACGGGGGAGGAAAAAAAAACCCACAAACTTTTCAAACAGATTACTAAAAGAAGGCCATGTTCAGAAAATGTTTAGCCAGAAGTGTGCCTTGAAGAAGAAAAGCCAGAAGCCTACAAAGCAGAATAACACTCTTTCAGCAACCACCAGGTCATTAAAACATACATTCAAATTTATGGGCAACCCAGCCACCTTATCAAAGGAAAACAATATAAAAGCTCACAGCTCTGAGGGAGAAACAGTGGAACCTACTCCAGAGGAAGGGAAAGCACGTGCATCAATCACGTCGCTGGCCCGGTGTTAACAACTTCTAAACAGGGAAGGTGAAAGAACATTTGTTCACCAAAAGGTCACTTTCTGAATTCAAGGGGGAAGGGTTAGGAGCACATGTTGGAAAGTTTGGCTCAGTGTGCACGTTATTTTACCCTCGGGCCCAGTTTGCCTATGAAACAAGGTTGGTGGTGCTGAGCAATTAGTCTGGCAGCTAATCCGTGTCATTGTGCTGAAACCTTTCAGGAAACCGTCCCAACTTAAAGGAATGAGGCTTCCACACGAGGTCTGCTTCTCACGGAAAATACCAACCAAACACTGAGGAAATGCCCTTGGGAATACCCACTTCCCCTCAGGCAGTTCATATTTACCAAGAGTCTATAAGGTACTTAACCCTACAATCCGTGTCTGGGAGCCCTTGTTAAAAGAAACCCAGGTTCCTCCCTACAAATGGTTTAAAATCTAATTGGGGAAATATAAAAATATAATCATGTTAGGGATGGAAAATATATATGAATGTGAGAGTTGGCAAAATGTTTTTCTTTCTCTGTTTTATACACAACTCAAATTACAATCTTCTTTCCAACCTCACTGAACTCTCAAAGTAATTGAATCCACTTAGGTCGAGTATTTCCAAACAGTAATGTTTGTCTAAAGCAATTTTCCTACTCCTCACATTACCTCAACACAGAATGGAGAATAATTCGTATATATGGGGCAGAGCAAACAAAAACCCAGGTCTTGCCCAATAAGTGTTTGTGGAATTAAATTGAAATCCTGCCTGATTTTGCCTAACCTAGAGGGTTTTGTTCATGAATCTGACTGGGAATGATTCACTAACCACGAGTGACTTGTGCTTATGTATTTCAGAGAAACATTCTCCTCAACACAACATGCATTCCTTCCTGTGGGAAGGCTTTGGACTGCACAGCCAGAACTTCCTAAGTAATCCTTTTATGTTCACAAAATGCTAATCTGCTACTGTTTAAATTAATATGTTCTTAGTATTGGCCTGCTCCTAAATATAAAAGCCACTCCAAAATTATCTGTTGTCTCAGATACTTGTTTTGAGGCGGAGGGTGAGAAAGCAGTGAAGCATGCAGAGATGCAAACTGGTTAAGAAATTAAACTCAAGTTGAGCAGAAGAGGAAGGGGCTGCCAGTCCCCACCCCTAACTCTGCCTGATGCCACAGAGGCAATTTCCACCTTTAGAAGGTCATTCTTAACAGTTTAGGCTAACAGCAGTAAAGAAGGTTTTCTTCTCTTACTCTGAGGTGACCCGCCCCTCCTTGTTTTACATGCAAAGCCAACCAAGTATGAATAGACTGGTATAAAATACCAGACTGTGAACTTCATATTCACACAATGTGGTAAGGCACTTATTCAGTACAAATAAGCAATTTAAAAATAGCAAATGTATATTTAGTCTTCACAAACTATAACAAAATTCTTATCACATCTAAGCCGGAGTCAGTCGAATATAAGCTGGAGTCAGCCAAACTTTTAAGGGGGGAGTAAAAAATTGCTCAAGATCACATCCTATGTCCAGTAAAAAAACAAGAGTAAAAGAATCTAATTCCTCTCATCTCCCTGATTATCCTTTTCAGAGTCCTCTTTACTTGGGTTCCTCCATTTTTTTTAATTAATGACTATTTGCTATGGTTTGGATGTTGATCCCCAATGTTGGAGGTGGGGCCTGATGAGAGGTGTTTGGGCCTTGAGGATGGATTCCTCATGAAGAGATTAATGCACTCCCTGGGGTTGGGGGCACAGAGTGAGTTCTCACTCTACTAGTATTCACAAGAGTGTCCCCAAGTACTGGTTGTTAGAAGGTGCTATGACCCTAGCACCTTCCCAGTCTCTTGCCTCCTCTCTCATCACGTGACCTCTGCACATGTGGGTTCCCCTTTGCCTTCCACCATGAGTGGAAGCTTCCCGTGGCCCTCATTACAAACAGATGTTGGTGCCATGCTTTTTGCACAGCCTGCAAAACCATGAGTAAAATAAACCTCTTTTCTTTATAAATTGCCCAGGCTCGGGTATTTTTTACGGCAACACAAACAGACTAAGACACCATTATAATTCAACACATTTTTTACAGGGAGCCTATTGTAAGTCTGTTGGACAACGGAGGTGCTACGTGAACAAAACAGAAGCGGCTGCTTCCGTTTGAAGCTTAGAGTCTTAATGAGAACTTTAAACAGTCTTTAAACATAGAAGTTCATGCTCTCTGAGGCTTATTACAGCAACCAAAAATAACCGGCAGAGGCTCAAAACCCATCCCTTTAAGAAAAAGAAAGTTAAAGTGGATTCTTTTTCCAATAAAAGGAAGTATCCCACTCACCTGAGTATCAAAGTGGTTACCAGTAAACAAATAGCAATGGGTCACATCAGAGGCAGTATGCCAAAAGCAGTGCTCTGGTAACAACAGCAGACAACTAAAGTGTCATCTATGTGAATGGTATTAGGGTGAAATACTTAAAATATGAATCACTGTATCTGAGAAGAGCTGCTAAATTGTGGCCTTGTGACACAAAACCTTTTAGAAATGAAAGAGACCAAGACCATTCGTTTAAGACCAATATATACTATTTTATACAATGTTCTAGCAAGTTTGGTTACCTACAGTCGCTTTCTAATATTTTTACAGTAGGGACAATAGAGACAATGATTATAAGTATACATCATTTATATTTTTATAAATCTAAAGACAAGGCTGCAAACAAAGGCAACCACCTGACAGCTCTGGCCATCCTGGTCCCTCCTAGGGATTAGGGATCAGTATCGACTCCCACATGTAATGTACATGCTGCCCACAGTGCCTATGCTGCCTGTTGCCTTTACTACAGCCAGAAAGTTATGGGGAGATAGCTGTTTTCCTCGTTCAACAACACAGACAAGTTGTTTCATTGTGTTAAAATGTGCAAACACCCTAGTTCCACTGGCATCTAGTGGGTGGACGCCAGTGATGAACATCCTCACACGCACAGGGCAGCCCCTGCTTGTTTTATGACATCTGGGGTAGATGCCTCTCTCTCCCTACAGGGATTTTTCCCGGCTTATCACTATGCTTTTATTTTAATTTTAATTAATTCAAAGCAGGCTCGGTTTATTGTGAGATCACAAACCAATGAAGGAAAAAGCTGCTACAGAAATATTTGCCTGAATATTCAATAAATGGATTCAGCATGACCTGGCATACTTCTTGTCACCTAAGTTTCCCTGTAGACTCTACAAAACCCAAAGAAAGAAAGAATACAGGAGTAAGGAAGAAAAGAAAAGGAACAGGAAGATAAGGGCAGAGATGAACTCTACAGTATAAGAGCAGGAGATTGAACTATTTTAAAAATAGGACAGAGACAACCGTCTTCATTACAAGGAGGCTACAAACCATCCCAGCATCACAGCTGTCTCACCAGCAATTCACCAGCACTCCTTCAGCTCCACCAAAACGCCTGTCTTCCCCCTTCCCATCTTGAGGCCCTGCACATGCTATTCATTCTACATGGAATATTCTCACTCCTTTCTCACCTCCACCAGTGGTTCTTTTTCTGGGTGATTTTGTTGTCCTCTGGGGGACATTTAATCATGTCTGGAGATTTGTAAAGGGTTGTCACAGCTGGAAGGGGTTGCTACTGACTAGCATCTAGTTGGCAGAGACCAAGGATTCTGCTAAATGTCGTATAATGCACAGGAGAATCCCCCCACAACAAAGAATTATCTGGTTCAAAAGTCAGTCATGTGGAGGTTGAGAAACCCTGCCCTCCCTCCTTGGCTTCAATGGCAATTAATCAGAAGCTTTCCACGACTCCTCTGGGATGGGTTCTCACCACAGCCTGGGCTTTTCTTTAGTGCATGTGTCACAAACGTAATGAAAACCCATCATTTGTTGTTATATCTGTTCACTGCTACACTGGGAGCCCCAGGAGGACCAAGCTCATACCTGCCTTGCTTATCTCTGTATATTCAGGGCTTAGCACAGGGTATCACATTTGTTAGATGAAAGGAAACGCTTTAGGGATCCCCAGTGGAGCACAGCCTTCAAAACAATTCAAAAGCCACGCTCAGGACCAGTCTTAACTCTTGAGCCTATACCTCATTTTTCATTAAAAATGGTCCTTCCCAGCATGACTTCACTAGATTGCCCTCCAAATGCCTTTGGCTGTTTTCAAGATCAAATTCCACCCCAAAGAACAAAGAGTTTCCACATTAAGAGCATTCAAGAAAATGGGAGACAGGCCTGTAAACAATATATCAAGCATTAGAGAGCACAGCTTCCCAAGATGACCACTTCCAAAGGGGCAATACTCACTTGGCTGTACAAGCTTTAAGATACTTGTTTATGCTGGATGCAGTGGCTCATGCCTATAATCCCAGCTCTTTGGGAGGCTGAGATGGGTAGATCACCTAAGGTCAGGAGTTTGAGAGCAGCCTGGCCAACACGGTGAAACCCCATCTCTACTAAAAATATAAAAATTACCCGGGCATGGTTGCAGGTGCCTGTAATCCCAGCTACTCGGGAGACTGAGGCAAGAGAATCTCTTAAACCCGGAAGGCAGACGTTGCAGTGAGCTGAGACTGTGCTGTTGCACTCCAGCCTGGGCAACAAGAGCAAAACTCCGTTTCAAAAAAAAAAAAATTTTTGTTTAGATGTCAATTGTATATTTGATAGTCATAACACCATTCTTTGTACTTATCCCAAAAAAGTGCACACAAATGGAATGCCAGGCAATTTCATGAATGAAGAGAATAAGAAGCAAAAGGGTATGAAATAAAGAGAACAATTCAAAGGTACTGAAAACCACATAAAGTCTGGATATTGGGTACAGCAGTGTTCAAACCCTGGCTCTGCCTCTTACTAAGTGTATGGCCTTAGGCGATTTTCTTAAATTATCTGAGTATCAGTTAACTAATCTAAAATGAAAATTTAAAACACCTACCTCTTGGAATCACTGCGAGGATTAGTGAAGCAAAACATTTAAAGAACTAGCACAATCGAACTCCATCCTCAAAAGAGGCTCTAGATAATAGCTCCTATAAAAGAATCAACATCACTCTAACTGCAAGAATGATGTAACCTAAGAAGGCAGGCTAAGAAGATTCCTCCATTCGCTTAGTAAATGTTCACCGAGCACCAGGTCCTGTACTCACGGAACATCAGTGAACAAGAGTGGGAATCTTACCACAATGGAAGTCCTACTTGCTGCTCACTGATACCTATCATAGGTTTAATGGTATCATAGGTCCGAGAAATCATGCATTTCACACTCATAGCATGATTTTCTTGCCTTGAAAAACACGGCCTTAATCATATCCATATAATTAATATTTATATCATTTTGCATTCATTGGTTGCAAGAAACAGAGCCCTACGCCAAGTAATTTGAATAAATGGCAATTCATTGCAAAGACATATGTGGTTTAGACAACCAAAGGCCTGAAAAAGCAGGCTCAGCAGGGTAGGGACAGAGCCAGTCCTGAGTTCCCGCAGCTCATGAGAGCTGCCACATGGATGCACGTGCTCCAGCCTCCTTGTGTTGCTTTCGCTTCCTTTTTTGTATCTACCCTCTCAGGCAGCAGAGTCCCAGAAGAGAGACTCTAACAGCCTCTCCTACAGCACATATCAGCTAAGAAAGGTCAAACCAGCTTTAATGACAATCCCACCAAGACTGCTCACAAAAGAAGAAAGGTCAGTCCCCAAAAGGAAATCAAGGTCGTGTGACCCAAAGAAAAACAAATGGATGGTGGTGGCTAAAATACAACAAATATCAATAATAAGAAAAAGATCTAGCTTTTAATGAGTGCCTTCTACATATTAGGCACTATGTTAACACCTTACATCTATTATCTTATTGAACTATTATCACGATCTTATTAAACAGAAAGTATTATTATCTCATTTTAAAGATTATTTAATTGAGCTTAGATATGTGGAATAACGTACCCTCCACCACACAACCAGAAAATGGAAACATGATCTGATACAAAAACTGTGCTTAACCACCACTGCTCTTATTAACTTTAGGCAGTAAATAACCAAGTGCTCAATGCTCCAAATTTCAACATTAAAAAGAAAAATCTATAAGTGTCTATACAGTGATAAGTATATTTGGCGTTGGCCACAGTGATTGATCATCTAGTTTTAGAATAGCAGGTAGCAGCAACCACACATCTAATACATGAAACACAAAAAGCCAGAATCATCTTTTTCAAAAACAGCAGACTGGTAATTTACTGACTATGAATGTTTTCCTCATCTTTCTGTAGCTTAAAAACTGTTAACCTTAGCAGTAAATAAGTGACTTACTGCAAACTGGATTCCAACCACTAGCACCAGCAAGTTTTCAATCAAATGTCTGTGGATTCGTCAAGTTCAATGAAAAAGTGAGCATACACCAATATCATCTATCACGTTAGTTTAGTGTTTAAAATTAATTCTCTGTTACCGACTTAATAGTACAGAACCTGAGATTGCCTTCATCTACCCACAAAATTTGGATTAAACTAATAAATATTTCTATGTTATACTTTTCAAAACTTTAAATAATTTCATACATAGGTTTAATAGTACTAGTAAATAACTCGATATGCAGAACTAGGGAACCAACCTCCTCTACCAAAGTGCCCATTGACCCATCAAGAGAATCACCATGTGTCCTGGCAGCCAGACGCAAACTTGATGCTGGGTGCAGTTCATGTAATGGTTAAGAGCTTTGGCACGAGCTCTCAGACTGCCTCAGTGTGGATCTCAGTCCACCACAGTGGGCCTGAGTTTTCTCATTTATAAATGGCTCTCTCCAAGAGTTGCTTTAAGGACTAAATAGACAATACTGTAAGTTGCTTGGAACCATATTGTCTTAGGATGGATTCCCTCAAAGAAAAGCCTGAGGTGGGGATTCTCATTCACGTGATTTTTTTTGAGGGAGTAAGAGAAGTAGAATGGAGCAAGGGAAGAAAGCTGAGTGAGATGTGATCTCAGCTAGAGACTAGCTTCAGCCTGACCCATAGGGAGTTCTGGAACACAGATGATTTGGTTTCATCTTGAGGCAGGGGCCCGAACTTTTATATTCTGTGGTCAGTTGGCCATTGGTCACTGGTTAGAGATTTAGGGGAAGAAAGAGACCAGAGGAGCCAGATGGTAATTTTATAGAGAAGAGGGTGGCTGTATTAACAATTAATCTTTAAAGCAGGTAAGGGGAGCTGAACAGGAAACCAACGGCATCTACCATACATCCCTGTGTGGTACATCGTAGGTGCTTGATCATTATGAGCTCTTTATTTATCCTCAACTTAGCAACATTTATTAAGCCCAGGACCCTTGTTTGTCAATGAAGATATGAAGATGAATAATGTGTAGTTAGTGCCCTATAAATATTTACAGTCCATTTGGAAAGATAGTTGTACATCAGACTAACAGCGCAATGAGAAATAAGAGAAATTGTCTTTGCTTCCCCCTCTTCTCACATCCCTTTGTCTTTGAATGTCCCTCTTTTATCTAATCCAGGGGCTTATGGGTCTTTCCTTTACTAACCATCACTCCTCTAGCAACATTCAACATCCAGAACTACATTTCAGAATTCTTTTTTTGTTCTCCATGCCTAGAATAGATAGATGTGTGATCATCAATAATGGATTAAGCAATAAACCAAACCAGTGTTTTTCAAACTGCATTAGTGAATCATGAAGTCAATGAGGTGAGTTTTAACAACCTGTATTTTTGAAAATAGAAATTTCATAAAACAGAATAGAGACGAAAATATCACATTGTATCAATAAGGCTAAGGGGGTAAGTATGGTCTCTGTATATACATATAGCTGCATATATGTAATATATCCTTATATTCCTGGTTTCAGGTTAAATGATCTTCTTAAAATGGATTACCATCCAAAAAATTTGAGAAACCTGAACCAAAAACTAAACCTGGCTGCATTAGCTTGCTAGTGTATCATTCTACTCACATGACATATGGTCTTAAATGGGTCACAGTACAGTAACAAAACAAAAGTAAGAAGTCAGAGATTTCAAGTACATTTACAGAATAAAAGGATAAATATTTTGGTTAGTTGGGTCTTTCAGCACCCCTTACATCAATAAACCTGCTTTGTCAATAAGTCTTTTAAATGTCTTAGAAAGTACAGTACTGTATGCTGAGAATATAATGAATAAAAACACGCAGTCAGTCAAGCCACTTAGGGGTGTATAATTTCACAAGGTCACAAACACAAGGATATATGTAGTAAAGTGTGGTAAATGCAATAACAGAGGCATGCAAGTGCTAGAACATGAATTAAAAACCTATACTAGGCAGGGCGCGGTGGCTCATGCCTGTAATCCCAGCACTTTGGGAGGCGGAGGTGGGCGGATCATGAGGTCAGGAGTTCAAGAGCAGCCTGGCCAACATAGTGAAACCCCTTCTCTATTAAAAATACAAAAATATTAGCTGGGCATGGTGGCGGGCATCTGTAATACCAGCTACTCGGGAGGATCAGGCAGGAGAATCACTTGAACCTGGGAAGCAGAGGTTGCAGTGAGCCGAGATCATGCCACTGCACTCCAGCCTGGGTGACAGAGCCAGAGTTTGTCTCATAAAAAACAAAAACAAAAAAAAACCTACTCTACACATGGCATTGTCTTCTGGTGCATGGGGGATACCTGGTACCTGCCCTTGGAGACCTTACAATCTCATTTGGGAGATAAAAGGTATGCAAAGTGATACAAATAAAGCAATGCACAAGCAATTTTTTTTAAAACGGGAAGCAATTAGGTTTTGGGATTTTTTTATCGTTTGTTTTAATTCAAGGAAGACGAATGAGAAGTACAAAGCTAAACTAGTTTGATTCATGAAAACAAGCCTAGGCCATGCATTAATGAACTAGAGTCAGAGAAATACAAATTAGGCACACTTATTGGTGTTTAGCCTGGCACACAGGAAACATTTGATAATTGTTGAATGAATACATGCAAATATGTAATCATTAATGAATGGTTTGCTCCTCTGACCATTCCTATTAACTAGTAAGAGTAATAGTTTACAAGGATCCACCTCACGCTAGTTTATCTAATTTCTCCAAGACAAATGAGCACAAATCTAGTGAATCTGTCCAGCCCCTAAAACCCTATCACCTGTGACCATTAGCATGCAATGACATCATAACTATAATATCTAAGGAGCACAGGGAAGAATGTAACTTTGGGAGATTTGGAGGAAAAAACAATCTAAAATGTTGTAGGAAAATCTCAGATTTGGATAATTTGTTACTTAGCATTATGTTTCTTTTTAATTGGCTTTATTGAGATATTATCTATGTACATCAAAATTCACCAATTTTAAGGCACAATTTGATGAGTTCTGACAAATGTATAGAGTTAGTCCTGTAACCATCAATGCAACATATTGGGCACATTCTTCACTTCAAAAAGTTCCACATGCCTCTTTTACTTAGCATTCTGCTTTAAAGCAAGCTCTGAGGTTGATCAATTTAGCCACTGATGTTAACATCAAGTAAGTGAAAGACAAACTCTGTTACCTATGATAATGATAAATTAATCCCTCAATAAAAGTATCAAGACAAATTATGAAAAACCAAGAGATGATCTCAATAACAAAGGCATAGACTATAAAAAGACAACTGCCTCCAGGGAAGTATTCTAACATTGAACTTATATACATCTTACTTTTATATGCATCAGTTTGATCAGAGTGCCTATACAACTATATCACCTTCCAAGGACTATATCATCTTCAGAGATGGTGAATATTTGCAGGAAGGGACACAAACTCTCTGCTCCCCAAAGTAGCTTATTGAGCAGGTACCAACCAACCAAAAAGACCTAAGAAGAAAATGACCTGAACGTTCTCAAGGCATCTAAAGAGTTACATGAAACTTGCAGCTAACTTCTTCTGTGTTCTATATAAGGAGTTAACATGGATCCCAGGTCCATGCAGAAAAGAATTATTATTCTAAATAACCAAGTGGTCATGAGGATGACTACATAAGCTTCAGACAGATGTTTTTTAAAAAAAGAAAGAAGCCAGATGGGAGTATTAAAGGCAGGAACCAAATTAAGCCCAAGATTACCCAGGAAGATAAAAAGATGACTAGGAGAGTAACAACCAGTGCTGACCAGAGTCACAGCACAGCCGGCCAGCCCCAAGCAGACGGACGTGGCTCAGACTTGGCTCACACCCAAAACAAGCACGCCATCCCCATCTCCAGAGCGGCCAGGGAATGAACTGTGTGCTAAGCAACTGAATCATCGCATGCTGCAATAACGTCTATAGTCCATGCCTAGGAAGAAGGCTTTGAGTAGAAAAAGCATCTCCTATTGTTGGACAGGATGAATCTAACATACTTCTGCCCCGGGGAAAGAGACAAACCAACAATGAATAAAATACAATTTTGACATACACATACCCAGACTGTTTCCAATAAAATTTCAAAGGAAGCAAAATATGTAAAGAAAACATAAATTCAAATTTTCACTTAAAAAAAAAACAGATCAAAGGGTTTGAGAGAGTTCTATTTTACAGTTTCAGAAATGTTAGTCCCACTTAAACATTTTCTGACCTGCATGAATCTTTCCCATGATAATCAGTGTCCTCAAGGTCATACCTCAGATGTTTAAGTGTGCAGCAGCTACCAAAAACCCCTCAGCTATCGACTTGAATTGTTTCTCCTCACAGATTCCTTTATCTTGGAGCTGGGACCTAAGAACAAGTGCTCATTTACCTCATCAACTAACTCGCTGTATGCACAAAAACACCACAAAATGCCACAGATCTTCCTAAACATTCATATAACTGCCTTTGACCAATAGCTAACATATTCCCTAGTAGTGACCTGGCTGAAAAGGGACCCTGGGTCCCCGTAAGCTGCTCCTGTGTGAATGTGCCCCTCCCTCATTCCAGCTGATCCATCACCCTACAAATTCCACAGGTGTCTTCAGGGCCTCCTTCATTTGATTCTGACTTAAGTTAAACCTGAAAAAGTTATGGTTAACATCTTCCTGAATGTCCGTGAAAAGTTTAAAGTGCTCCAAAGAGAAAAAGAAGAAGGGAGAAGAGAGGGTGGTGAGGAGCCACTGCTGCTGACTCTGAGTGGAGTGCTTTAATCAAGACCCCTGGATGGTGCTTGACCAAAAAATCGGTACCCAAAACAATAAGATCACCTACCCCAGTGCTTTTCGAATCACCTGGAGATCTTGTTAAAATACATATTCCGTGCAGTGACTCATGCCTGTAATTACAGCACTTTGGGAGACTGAGGCGGGTGGATTACCTGAGGTCAGGAGTTTGAGACCAGCCTAGCCAACATGGCGAAACCCTGTCCCTACTAAAAATACAAAAACAAATTTGCCAGGCCGGGTTGTGCACACCTGTAATCCCAGCTACTTGGGAGGCTAAGGCAGGAGAATTGCTTGCACCTGGGGAGTGGGGGCGGAGGCTGCAGTGAGCTGAGATCGTGCTACTACAGCCTGGGTGACAGAGTGAGACTCCGTCTCAAAAATAAATAAATAAATAAATAAATAGATAGGGGCTGTCCTAAAACCTGGAGCCTGTAGCAGAAAGTGAAACCCTAGTGGTCCAGACAAAGATCATGGTTGGGACTAGCTGGCCACAGATGAAGCCTCAGACCAGAAACACGGTGGCTCAAATGGATCCAGACACATTCTTCTACAACTTTTATAATAGACCCATCCTTTCTCATCGGAACACCATCTGGCTGTGCTACAAAGTGAAAATGAAAACAAACGACCACTCAAGGCCCCCTTTGGTTGCAAACATCTTTCAATGCCAGGTCTATTCCAAGCCTCAACACCACCCAGCGATGAGATTCCTCCATTGGTTCCGCAAGTGGAAGCCGCATAGTGACCAGGAGTACGAGGTCACCTGGTATGTATCCTGGAGCCCCTGCCCAGCGTGTGCAAGGAATGTGGCCGAGTTCCTGGCCGAGGACGGGAAGGTCACCCTGACCATCTTCGTGGCCCCCCTCTACTACTTCTGGGACCCACATTACCAGGAGGAGCTTCGCAGACTGTATCAGAAAAGAGACAGTCCACATGCCACCATGAAGAGCATGAGTTATGGTGAATTTCAACACTGTTGGGACAAGTTCGTGTACAACCAAAGATTGCGCAAGCCTTGGAATAAGCTGCCTAAACATTATACATGACTATGCATCACGCTGGGGGAGGTTCTCAGACACCTGATGGATCCAGGCACATTTACTTACAACTTTACCAATGACCCTTCGGTCTTTGGACGGCACCAGACCTACCTGTGTTACAAGGTGGAGCACCTGCCCAATGGCACCTGGGTCCCGCTGGACCAGCACAGAGGCTTCATGCTCAACGAGGCTTCAAATAATCCCGGTTTCCCTGAAGGCCGCCATTCAGAGCTGTGCCTCCTGGACCTGATTTCCTTTTAGAAGCTGAAACAAACAGGCCCAGCGCTACAGGGTTACCTGCTTCATCTCCTGGAGCCCCTGCTTCAGCTGTGCCCTGAAGGTGGCTGAATTCCTCCAAGAGAACCCAGACGCGAGCCTGTGCATCTTCGCTGCCCGCATCTATGATTATCAACGGGGATATGAAAAGGGCCTGCGCAGGCTGGACAGAGCTGGGGCCCCAATTTCCATGATGAAATACAGTGAGTTTAGGCACTGCTGGGACGCCTTTCTGGATCACCAGGGACACCCCTTCCAGCCCTGGGATGGACTAGATGAGCACAGCCAAGCCCTGAGTGGGAGGCTGCAGGCCATTCTCCAGGGAAACTGAAGGATGAGCCTCAGTCTCTAAGGAAGGCAGAGACCTGGGTTGAGCAGCAGAATAAAAGTTCTTCTTCCAAAAAATGCAACCAGGCTGTTCACCACCATCTCCAGCTGATCACAGACGCCAGCAAAGCAATGCGCTCCTGACCAAGTAGATTCTTTTAAAAATTAGAGTGAATTACCTTTAATCAAAAATTTATGTGCTACAGTAGTAAGATTGTGCTCAGTACACTTAGAAAAGTTTCAAACCTACTAATCCAGTGACAATTTGAATTGGTTTTATATGTAGAGGAATACAATGAAATACTAAATATTTTCATATTAAAAAATAAATAAGTATAAATAAACAAATAAAATACATATTCTGAGTCCATAGATCAAGGTGCTGTAGTTCCAGCAAGCTCTCAGGTGATGCCAATGTTGCTGGTCCATGGGCCACACTTGAGTAGCAAGTGCTTAGAAATTCAAATTTCTTGGCCCTGCCTCTGGCCAATGGAAGCCATAGAAATCAGCACTATTTGAACAGCTCCACAGATGATTCTTATACGCACTAAATTTTGAGACGCATTTAATTCACTGCAACATCTCTGCTCAACACCTGAATCTATGTTAGTGAATTTCTCTGGTGACAGCTGAAGTAGCAACGGGGTGGTAGGAGGAAGTGTGTTCCATATCTAGAAAGCTTGGATGGTGGCTCAGGAATACCATGAGTAGGCTAAACAGCTTTATCTGTCCTAACCACTGATTTTTGCCCTACTGCTGGGATGATTTTTACCTGGGGGTGGTAGTGGAGGTGGGAGGTAGTTTCATTTGGTGCTTCTAGGAAGAGGAAAAAAAGACTGGGGATGGTAGGGTGCCACACACTCATTAGGCTGAATCTTCTTTATACTTTCTGTAATTCTCCAGTTTTCTACACGAACATCTATTACTTTTATAATCAGAAAAAGAAAATTTTTTTCAAAGTCTTTGAACTGGGAGCCACCACATCCTTAAGAAACTACCACAGAATACAGCACTTCCTAAAGCAACTAACTACCCCAACATGGCTTTCCCTTGAAGTTTAGCTTTTCTCTGTACTCTGACTCAGTTTTCTGATCCTCAGACTTTACCATTTGAATTTACCTACAGGAGCTTTTGCCTGCTGTCTGTATCACCTGTCCTAGCCTAGTAAACAGGCAGATTTCAGTCTTAGAAATCGATCTATTTTTCTCATAAGAAAATTTTCAGATCTATCTATCATTGCATCAACCTGCTATTGTCTTTCTTTTGGTTTTTAGTTGTTTAATTTTACTAAACTACCCTATTAACTAAAATAAATGGCCCACACCACCTGATCCCTAGAGGTAAGTACCTCTAACAATTCTGATTTTACTTTTGCTGTTGTTTACCTCTTTTTTTAAACTATCAAAAATAAGCTTATAAAAGATAAGCATTTAGCTCACTCAATCCATCACTACCCCAGCTTCTCTACGTGTTGTAGTTATTAATTTCCTTATTTGTTACATATGAAATTTAAATATTTTAAAACCTCTATGTCTCATTCTGTCAACTTTTGAAATAATCTAGTGACTTCTCAGTGTGTTCGATGATGAAGATATTAGCACCCCTGCCCTTTCCTCCACTTCTCCTGCCCCCTGTTCTCTTCTAAATTCCATTATCCAAACCTTTAATCTTATAATTTATCTTCTGTACTATAACCATAATTATCTGTAATGTTTGGTGCATAAATCAATTCTCAAAATTTAAAAACCAATAACAGCATTTATGTCATTATGACTATTTAAACATTATTTACTGCAAAGTCAAGAAACACACTGGTTTACCTGTCCTTCGCAATAGTGTCACGTCACCACGCTGGGCAGTGCAAAGAAGCACTCCTGTCATCCCAGCCAGAAGGATTCTCTTTCATCATGTGGCCTCAATTCCTGTCAATCATGTCACATTTTTGTTTGCTTTCTATTTGAACCATGGCTTTCTTATACTTTTTATATTTGGTTCAGTTTGGAGGACAGAGGGAAGGAGATGTTTAATTATCTTGTTTTTCCCTCATATATAGAAGAAACATATACTTTTACCATATCCTGAAATATACTCTCAACCATAGGACAAAATCTACTTTTTCCCAGGGACAGGTCTCTGACAGACAATCCTGGGCCCTCCTCCTCACACATGGACCAATGGCTTGCGGGGCCTCCACAGAGCACCCAGCCTGGCTTTCCAATGTTCACACCTAGCTTAGACCCATGACTTCTTCCTTGGGTCTCTCCTTCATTTGGCTACCATTGAGAAATGTCTTCTTTAAAATGTGCAGCTGGGAGGTAAATTTTCTGAGCCCTTCTATGTCTGAAAATGTCTTGATTCTACCCAAATACTTGATTCATAAATTGGGTATGGAACTTTTATATCAAAATAACTTCTCCTCAGAACTTTAAAGGCATTACCCTGTTATATTCTAACACTGAGTGTGCCTGATGAGATGCCTAATACCAGTCTGATTCTCCTTCCTTTTTTGAGAAATGTTTTTTTTAAACACTTACCTAGGATGATATCTGCATCCTGAGTGTTCTGCAATTTCTTTAACAACATATCCCTGCGAGGGTATTTCTGACTGTCCTTTACATTACTTGGTGAGTTCTCCTAATCTTAAATTAAGCTCTGGGAAATTTTCTTCTAATATTTTGTTAATTCCTTTCCCTTTCTTTCCTCTGCTTTCCATTTCTGGAATTCCTATTAACCTGATTCAGGGCTTTTCAGATTTATAGTATCTTATCTCATATTTTGGAGTTTTATTTTTCAACAATCACTTATAATTTATAAAAGTAATTTCTTGTTTTGCTTATTTCTTTTTTCATGAAATCCTGCTTTTGTTTTATGGATGTAACACTTTCTCAAATATGAATACCAATATTAATAAAATAGAATTTTTTGAAGTTTTCTTCTGTTTTCTAACTTACCTCTATTTCCTCTCAGGTCAATATATATCTTTCATATTTCATATATGTTTATATTTATATGTATATAACATATATTTGCTTATCTTGGGTTTTTTTTTTCTTTCTTTCCTAACTTTGATATCATTTTTTTTCTTACTACTTTTTCTTTAGTGTTTGGTATCTAGAATATCCATCCATATTTAAAAATGTAAGTCTGGATATATTATTCTAGATATCTTGCAGGAGTTTATACTAGTTTTAGATAGGCCCCTCCCATGAATGGGAAGAATGACCATAAATTATGTGGTCATCAACAAGAGTATGGGCTGGGAGGATTTTAAATGTTAAGTGGGCATTCAAACTGCCAGAATGAGTACAGTAAGTTTACTAGAAATCTCCGTTTTCTTCAGGTTTTCTTCAGAGCACTGCTTGCCAACCTCTTTCATACCATTAAATATATCAAAAGTAATTTTTTATAGGGACACTTTGCTGCCAGTCAGAGACTGCTCCCAGCAGCTCTGGCAACTCCAGGCCCCTCCAGGCCTCCTGGCAGCTCCATACACAGAGGTAGGGAAGGACACATCCCTTGCACTGCATAGACCAACCTTCATCCACGGCTTCCACGTCCTGCACCCCACATCTGCCTACTTGGTCCTGGATGTTCTTCCATTCCACTTTCCACCTGCCCATGAGTCCTATGTCCTCCATTCTCTCTTCTCACATTTCTCTGTGTTCTATCATCCAGAAATTTGTTAAAACTCTCATCTGCTGATTACTTCTGCCTCCCTTTCTCCTGGTTGCTATGAATTTCTAGCCTAACTATTTTACTGTGATTTCAATGGGATTAAAGATGAAGGACAGGTAAATAAACATGCTTGACCTGCCATTTTGAAATCTTGGAATGCACTATTTTCGAGGCAACTAGAATAACCCTTCAATTCCGCTTTCTTCATGTTTTAATTTTAAGAAAGACATTATCTTTTAGTTTAAGATTTAAATCATGAAATTATCCTTAATTTCTCCTTAACCTTGATCCCCACATCTAGTCAGTCTTTGATCCCTATTATGCCCTGCAAAGCTTTTTGAAATCTGCTTCCTATTAAAAATTGTCATTGCCCGTGTGGAAAATGTAGACTTATGAGAGGTTAATTAAGAACTCACTAGTTCTGATCCTCACAGACCCACCTGCACTATTGTGATGGCTCCCAAAGCTCTTCCTGCCTGTAATCTCCCCAATTCATCCCACTCACAGTCTTTTCCTATTAGTTTCCAAAAGTATGGTTCTTATCATTCACCATATGTGTATCAATTACCAGGATATGAATCCCTGGAGGTGCTTATGAGAATGCCAGGAAAGGTTTTTTAAGATTCCAGCTTCTAAGCTTGGTGTTAAAGCCCCTTCAAGAGCAGGGCCATTTCTGGCCATACCTCCCACTCATCCTCCTTAAATACTTTGGGTTCTAGCCAAATTAAACTACTTTCTAGGCCTTTAATTTGTTCTGCAATTTCCTACCCCCATGTCCTTGGTTTTTCTATTTAAAAAGCATGTTCCCCTCATAGAGAGAAGGTGTTGTCAACGTTGCCCCCATCTTCCAAGGACCAACTTAAATGCCTGCTCATTGCTGATCCTTCCAGCTGGAATTAATTCCTTTTCTCCTGTTGTATCTTAATACTTGGTTTACAATTACATCTCTTATAATTATATCTATATTCTGATTTATTCATTAGTCATTTGTGTACACATATTTTCTCCAATATAAACTATATGTATCTAATGTAGACTGCAAATGACTTGAGGGCAGGAGGTATGGTTGTTAATTTTATTTTCTTGTAACACTCAGCACATGCCTTACAAGTAGCTGATGCTCAATAAATGTACTTTGAGTGGCGGTAGATAAACTATCTGGTAAGGAATGACCATTGCAACATTTAATGACTTTCCATTGTTTAAATGTATTACCCTAACTTTTAAAGTTCTCCATATGATAGCCCCAAAATACCTTTCCACTCCCCTCTACAGAAATCTTAATTCATGCTAAAACATTCTACTGACAGACTGCCAAAGTGATCCCCATGCTGTATCCATCACCTCTACCTGATCCACATTTATGATTTTCATAAATCAATTCAAAGTGCTTCTCCTTAAAGCCCCTGAATGAATTGTAGCCATTCAACCTGCAATGATCTTCCCATCTTCTGATCACATTGGTAATGTTGATATCAACTGCAATTTTTTTTGCAATTTTTCTTATTCCTTAAAGGTAATTTCTATTAAATACCTTCCCTAGATAAATCATGTTTCTTTATATTTGCCCCAGAAGTTCATTCATAGTAGGACTCAGAAAATTTTTGATTTATTGATGATTTTATCATTCATCAAATTAATCAGCAGTAATATCATTCCAATGTATTTAACAATATTAACTACGTGATTTTAAAATATGCTTTAGTATTTTCAACTATAATTAACATGAACTATATCCATGAATAATAATACATGAATATATATGCTAATAATTATTTCAAGGATTTTAAAATAAATCTTTTAAATAGGTTAAATTATATATCATATCATCATGTTTATGTTATATATGTGCTTTGCATATATACCAAAATGTATTCCAGATATACCCAAAATTGATTTAAACTATTAGATCAATTTAATTAAAGCTTGTTGTAAAATAAATAATAGTGAATGATCTCTTCTCTTTTCATTACATTTCTATAGATTTTTCTAGGAATAATTTTAAAGCTAATCTGAATTCATTTTGACAGATTTAATAAAAAGGAACAAAACTTTACTACAAAGTCAAGATACGTTGCTGCATACTTTCAATATACTCATCTTGTCATCTCAGCAAAAATAAGCCACTTATCCTTGCTTATTTTTCAGAATTTTACTTTCATCTTCCAAACATGTTTGTACCTTGTGTTAATTATCTTTCTTTCACAACTTCCTGTTGCATTTTATTTTCTGTTCATTTATAGTTTGACAGCTTGCTCTAGGCTCATTCTATTTTATAGCGAACATTATTTCTGTCTTCGTCAAATCTTAAGCCTATTGTCATTCTCCCTCCTCTACTCCTTTGAATGGGGCACTGTAAGTAGACTTACACCTAATTCACGATCATGTCAAGGGAGAAACTATACTCATATAGTCATTTACATTATAATATTATAAAACATAATGTCATCACATACTAATTGGGTGGTATGATTAAATAGAGAACACTATTAATATCTCTGGGTTGTCATCATCAGAGAGAGGTAGGTGGATAATACAGTTGACCTTCAGTTATGTAGAGGTTAGCAAAGTAAAGAGATAGCATAAATAGGGGGACACTATGACCTTGATGCTGGACAGATCTAGAGTATGTCACGAAGGTCTTCTGCTAATTTGCTGTGTGATCTTGAGCAAACTACTTTACCTCTCTAAACCTTAGTTTTCTATAAAATAGAAATCTTTCAAATAGGGCCACTGATTCTTATTTCACAGGGTTGCTGGAAGGACAGAAAGAATACATAAAGCACCTAGCATAGTACTCAGCACAGAGTGAACACTCAGTCCATCACTTCCGAAATGATTGATAGGGCAGTCCAGGTGGAGAAAACCCAGGGACTGTGCATGTTCATCTCAACTACTGCCCCAGCAAAACCAAGGGCAACCACTACTTACGGCCCCTCTGGGCAGCAGGGACCACTGCTTTCCAGCGGAAATCCTCTTCTCTTTTCCTATTTTCCTTTCCACTCCCAATCAGGAGAGCTTCCATCAGCCAATTACAAACCCAGAATCAAATCCGCATGTCAGATAATGTAGCTAACTTTTTCCTTTGGGGAGATAAAAGAAGTAATAGAAGCTGAAGGAAAAATACAGCCCTGCTGCTGCCCCAGACAATGTTCTCCGGCAAAGAAACTGACTCACAGCTGGACAACTTCGAGAAAGAAAATTCTCCACAAAGCAACAATGATGCCACAAAATAAAAGAAAAATGAGAAAAAGCTATGACCTGCAATTCCATAACTACATCTCTGCTGCCTAACATTTCTGTGAACCTAATGACTCATTCTACTGTCAGATCTAGTGTTTTAATCACTTCACGAAGGAACACATGGAGAGTAGAGCTTGGCCTGAATTCATGACTTCCCCGATAGCTTCACCAGAGCATAACCCGAGTCCTCAAGCTCTTCTCTGCCTCAGACCCTCCACTGCAAAGGCACGGGATTGTCCACACGGCCCCGGAGTGAGAAGGACAATCCACAGAGAGAACAGCCTGCGTTGTGTTGGATCCTTACATCCAGTGCACACTGCATTTCATCAACGGCAATGCTGAAGTCATATTCATGTAGGCTGAGAAGCAGCAAAAAAAAAAAAAAAAAAAGGCAAAAATGATCCTAAAACATCCTGTCTGATAAATGGAGGAGATATTAAGGGGGCTCCCGGTGGGCACACAAGGACAATTAGACAGTGCCGGGTAGGTTGAAAGGCTCCAGCTGGAAAAGGTCAGAAGTTGGGAGTTCTCAATTTATTGAGCACTGGGTGTGTGGGAGCAAAGGGGGCACCCAAAAGAAGGGAATCCAAGCACAGCATGACAGACAATGGGGACATCGAGGATGTCCGGGGAGACCAGGGAGGGATTTCGGGGAAAAGGAGGCCTGGCCCAGCGGTGACCACACGCTCAGAGTCAGGGTGCCAGGAGAGGGGAGGGGAGGGGACGGGAATGAGTCCTGGCCCCAGATGCCCCAAATGAAGCCAAAGTGAGACAAAGTCTGGAGCACTACATGGATGAGGTGACAAGAGGGGCTGCCATTGACCCAGTAAAGAATCTGAAATATTAATGTGGTCAGAGAGACAGATAACTTTTATAAGAGCATTCCAAAATGAGCAGTTGAGAAAGGCAGTTCAAGCAAGGAGGGAGGTATCTGTTTATTTTCATAGGCAATTGTAGGCTTAAAAGGCAATCTGGGAGATTTTTAGCCTTAAATAGATACGTAGTATACTATTTTCTAGCAGACCACCAAATATAACCTGGTGTCTGGAATACAATTTAATAGGCAATTCCCAGAATAAATTATTTCAATGTAGCTATATATTTCCAGCCTTGTGAAAGGATGCGTGTGTATTTTCCTCTCCCAGAAGTGCATCCAAAGTTTTACTAATTCACAGCCTCCTGCTTCTCCCAACACTGCCCAGTGTCAGATGACATCTATTGACAGTCCCCAACATCGATCTCGAAGTCCCAGCACTCGGGACCCCTCCCGCTGCCCCCCACCCCTGCAAGCACTGCCTTTCCACAGACAGGGTTCTCTCGGGTATGGCTCTCATCCTGGGGGGCTGACGGTGCATGGCTAGTTTCCTTAGCACCTAATGGGAACTAATTCACTCCTAAGAACAAACACAAGTGGTTAGGAATCCCATGTGCAGTCCACGTACACTTGACACAGCAAACACTAAATACACCTCCCAATTTTACAGCCTTCGTTTAGTTCACGCTATTCTATACCTCAATTCCATTGGAAGAAAACATATTAATAAAAAGCTTCCTACTTCAAAAACTGGCAAATTACTTTGATGCTACTTCAAACTCTGTGTTTTCAGTTCTCCCACATTTCTGCCTTGATCCCTGGATAAGAAACCAATATATCAGAGTGAATACCTTGTTTGTGTTTATCATTGTTATCTTTATGAGAAGGCATTAACCCTTGCCCTTTGAGATAATGGAATCAGTCGACCTCAGATCAAACAAACTGAACTAAGAACATCTGAGACATGGGAAGTTTGTCCCTGGGATGTTGGTATGCGGTGGCCCTATCCAGCTTTAGGAAACTAACCCCACCCCCACCCCCAAGGCATTCAGAAATAATTTGATTTGCTCTTATTCATCAGCAAAGAAAAAGTAGCAAACCCCAGAGCCAAAGACTATTCATCCCACCCTGTGATAACCCTGACCCTAGTAAAGCTAACATCTGTCTCGTGTTTGAGGTGGCTGACGGCCAACTGGGGATCAGAAAACAACAATTTCCCTGGTCAGATGTAAGCCTGGCCCAGCATGTTGACTTTATAAACCACCCTGTAAGCTCAGCAAATTTAATTGGTAGATAGGGTTGTCTTTCCTTGGCTCATTTCCCACCAATTAATATTACCGGCATGAGTACCCATATGATCAGACATACACTAACAAGACTCTGTCTAGACAGGCAGAAAAGGTTTTTTCTTTGTATTTTTTCCAGAATTAGGCATTAATGTGCTACTCATGAATGGAACAAATGTTTACATAAATCCATACTGGGAAAAATGTTCTGCTCTCAAACACTTCCAAGGGAGACACCATTGGCAGGATTAATTGCATATCGGAGCTGCCATATTAGTTCATTCCCCCCGTACCTCAAAGATGTAGGAGCCAACAAGAAGGAAGGCACCACAGTAAGAAATGTGAGTAGCAAGATTATAAATCAGTGCTTTTGACAGGGTGATTCCAGACAGCTTTGCTTTAACCAACATTTGACCTTACTTTATGGTGGTGAGGAGATATCAGGCATAGTTAAATGTTAAAAATGACCCTGGCCTTCCCTTTTTCATGTCCCTATAGATATGAAAAACTATAAAAGCCACTTGTAAATGTTACTTTGAAACTCTTAAGTGAGGTATATAATGCAGAAATATGTTATCCAAAATCTAAGATTTTATTGTTTTCAAAAGAGGAATTTTTAAAAGCACCCCCTCTAAGGCAGACAAAAAAATGTCAAGTTCTAAGACATAAACAAAACTGCAAACTCTCTTTTCCCCAACTACTCAACTCACTCACAACTTGCCCCAATCCCTTTTTAGTATTTGCTTATACTGAACAAATTATGAAACTAAATCTGTAGGGAAGACTAAATTCATAAGGTTTTAGGTAAGTAACTCTAACAACTATCACTGATTATTAACATTATGTGTCCCTCCATTCTCACAAGTGATCAAACCAAGTCAACGCTTGGTGCATTTTCAAAACTCTGCTAAGAAACAGCAGAGGACACAGAAGTATGATATAATATGGTCCCCTCCTTCAAGGAGTTCATAATCGGATTATCCATACCAGTTTAATTCTTAAGATTACTGCTCTAAGAAACTGAAGCCCAACAGAAAACATCATGATAGTTTCCCTGCTGAAAAGGGAGATTTTCATCAGTTGAATGTACAGTGACAACATTTCACTCTTGGAGAGAGGAAATTTGGCCTTCTGAACGGGAGGTTCTGTGAGGGCTGCAATCATTGTACCCATTTCCTCCAGGCCCCAAATAAAGACGTGTGACCCAAAGTGGGTCACACAAAGTCCTGCCTGTGGATGTCTTTGATATGGAACTAACAAGGAGGCTGCTGCTTCTCTGGTGGAAAGCTGTGGGAGACATCGACACTGGAGCTTCCTGTGGCTGCTATTTGCTGCTCATGGAGGGTGCCCCGCTGACAGGATAGGGCCAACGTACAGAGAGAAGCAGAGAGAAGAGGGACAACACAGCACTGTAAACTCTGCTTCCAGAATCCTGAGGTTAACCATGCCCTACCCTTCCCACAGTTTGATTACGTTTGCCAGTAGGTTCCATCCTTAGCAAGCCAGTTGGATTTGGACTTCTGTCCCTTACAACCAAAACGTGTCTTGACATCAGTTGTTCTCTATCTTCAACGAACCTAACAAGAGAAATGAAGTCTTAGACTTCAGCAGGAATTACATGATAGACATGACATATTATATATGAATTTTGACTCTAAAGGGACTCAACCATTAAAGTCGCTACAAAGTATGTATGTGAAATTTATTCTTGGTCTTCAAATTATCTCAGATGACTGTCTTGAATAACTTTACACCCTGAACAAAGACTAGACTGATGCATCATTCTTAAACTATTTGTTCTACACATCTTGGACCTGATGAAATGGTCCAAAGACTACCCACCCCACTGAGCACTGAAACTACCTCTTCCTGCCTTCTAATTCCAAGCACCCTCCATTCGCTGTCACCTGCTGCTTCTGCACCTCCACAGGCACAAATACTAGGACAGCACTGACATACCCAGTGTGATTATTCACAAACACATCCTAGCATCACCTACAAGTTCTCTGCCTTCCGCTGAAGCCTCTGTGGAATCCACTTCTCCCTCCTGACCATGTGGCCACCACAGCAGCTGAATCAGCAGTCCTTCCTTCTTCCATCCCTCTCAACTCAGAAAACCCCTGGTATCTCCATGAGGACCACATTTTGAGAACCCCTAAACAAGAGGACTCCCTACAATTCCTGCCAACACTATCATCTCTGCATAATAGCACAAATATTTCTTTCTCTGAGTGTTCTTTTTTGTCAAAGAAAGGGGCAGATTTTAGAAGTTTCTCTCCTTTCTATCCTACAGTTATAAAAAACGAAAAATGGGCAGTACATGAACCTCAACCAAGAATACTGTTTTTTCAGCTGCTTTTCCTTAACCTTGAGATTCCTGAATTGAAATGGGGGAAGGGGAATAATTAGGTATGATGTTTGAGAAATTGATTCCTAATAGTTTGTGAGGTTTAAAGTATTTGTCATTTCACCCACTATTCCAGTGTTTCTTCATGGTTTGCTCCACAAAGAAAAGGGCTCTTGGGAGTCAAATCTGTTTGAAATTATTCAGCTCAAAGACTGATACTGTGAAATTAGAGAGAGAGAGGTCAAATAACCTTATCGGTGGATTTTCAGAGTCAAGTATGGTCTGACATCATGTAGAGGTTTTCAGATGGCCACAGACACTGAAGAGACAAAAAGAATTTTCCAAAAAGGAAGAATTTTTCTTACAGTAGAAGAGATCTGAGTCCCACCCACATCATTTTGTTGTTGTTGTTTTCTTGCCCTTGACCCTCCTCTGCTAACACTGCATCTAAATTACTGCAGACACAGTGGAATTTGGAATCTCCATTAATATTTACAAAGCTTGCCACCCAGGCTATGACCCACCCTGCTATTTCAGAATGATAAATTCATCTGCCTCCACTGAGACCTAAGAAATCTTATTTCACTGGGGAATAAGCATAATTTCTGCCATACACATGATGTGATTATCATGTCTGGTTTATTAGCTAGCAGATCTCCTAAGGCTATTTCATGGCAAAAAAAAAAAAAAGAAAAAACTGTATTCAATAAAACTTTGAAATGACTAGAATATCATTTTCTTCAAAAGTCTCATTTCCTTAGTAGCCATTAATGTTACTAAAGTACAAGTAGGCACAAGACCAAATGGGAACAGGTAACCATTTTGGAAATGTACCATGACACATGAGGCCCCGTCTACGTAAGGAATGCACTCTGAAGCAGACGGATGCAGAAATGCATTTCCTCCCAGTAGCTCTCCATTCCAACTAGGAATTTGTTTTGTCTTTCACTGAGAAAAAGAAATGAGTTAATGACATTGGTTGTTTTAATGATTTTGTTTAAAAATAAACAAACTGAAATCCATCTTTGTTTTAAGGACGAAAGGACCTGCAAGGAAGTTAGATGACATGATTTCCAAGGTATTGTCCTTGAAAAATTCAAAATATATCTAAAATTCAAAATAGTATACAGTGAAGTGGTGAACCTTGATGCGGTACAGATGAGTGCAGCAAGAATTCAGAAGAGGGGAGCAAAGTGTGGCAAGGTGTTGTCAAATATGGTAGACATGAGTGATTCTCACAAATGTTTTGGTTTGTTCTTGATAGGCTAGCATGTTTGCTCTCCTTGAAGTTAGGTGTGGCCAGGTGGCCAGTTCTGACCAAAATACCTTAAAGCAAATGTGACAGTGACATGTGGAGTGAAGGTGCCAGGTAATAGAACCCCTCCACTCCTGTGGGATGGACATGCATTGCAATGTCTCCCCTTTTGTTCTTTTAGATCCACTGAGATTTGGGAGTCGGTATTGCAGTGTAACCTCAGTCCTCCTAGCTGAAAAGGATGGCTTTGTAGAGAAGGTAAGACTTGATCATATCGTGAAGAGAGAAGAAAGTGGTTGAGAGATTCTAAAAATGAGATCTAGTCCAGAGATTCTCAACAACATAAAACCAAATAAATGAGAATATTCAGAAGTGGGGCTTGGGCACCAGAATTTTCAAAAGCTTCTCAGGTGATTCTACAGTACATCCATATTCAATTATAAATTGCCAACTACAATAAAATGAAAACATTAAAATAAGGGTTATTCAGGGCTCAGAACCGCTGGTTTCAATAATTGGGATGAGTGAAGAATAAGAGTGAATAGATAAGACATGCATAAGACTCAAAGAGTTTTTCCAATTCTCATATGTTCAAAAGTCCCAGATAGAGTTTTCAGATAAGCTCAACAAAGATTAAAAAAAAAAACAAGTTAAAATTTTGTACTACCAAAAAAAATCTGACATAGAATGGTCAGTTAACAAATTACAACTGGCATTTCTGTGTTGATTTTTCAAAAATTTTTTCTTTTTCTTACAAAGAAAAAGGAAGATTTGAAAACCCACGCCAATTTTGCCCCTAAATGATTTAAATGAAATAAATGGATATGTTCATATATCCATTCATTATCCATTACACTAATAACACTGTTACAAATAATATTAATAGCTAATATTTATTATTTACTATGAGCAAGAAATTGTGCTAAGTAATTTGCAATAACCTCACTTAGTCCCCACAACAAACCTTGTTGGATAGTTAATTATTACTATTATTATTATTATTATTTTTTAGTCTCACTCTGTGGCCCAGGCTAAAGTATAGTGGTGCAATCATAGCTTACTACAGTCTTCAACTCCTGGACTCACACAATACCCACTCCTCAGCCTCTTAAGCAGCTAGGAGTATAGGCACACACTGCCATCCCCAGCTAAGTTTTTTAATTTTTGTAGAGACGAGGTCTCACTATGTTACTCAGCTGGTTTCTAACTCCTGAGCTAAAGCGATCATCCTGCCTAGGCCACCCAAAGAGCTGGGATTACAGGCGTGAGCCACCACACCCAGCAATTGTTACTATTATTAACCACGTTTTGCAGAGGAAGAAACTGAGCACAGAGAGATGAAGTAAATTTACCAAGAATATGTCATATCAAAGGAGTAGATTTGGGAAGGAACCCAGGTTTTTATGAGTCCAAAACCTACTATTTTGACTATTAGATCTGACTCACAAAAATTTATTTTCACTCCATCATTTTACTGAATAACTATAAAAGAATAAAGAAGCTGTTTTAATTTGAAACAGAAACTGTTCAATGGAAAAAAACAAATCTACTTATCAAGTAATCTGGGGTCTTCATGGGAAATAAACATCATGTCCAAAGTATCACTATTCTTATAAAAAGAATTTGCTGAGAAGGAAAAGAACAAGTTTCGCCTCTCCTCACTCCCCCACCTCCCCCACAGTGACATAGCAATTTGAATTAGTTCACAATTAGCCCAACTCAGAGTCAGCTGTTATTCACACTTAGTGTAGCAGAAATCCATTTGTAGGCAACATTAACCAGTTCTTCAGAGCGAAGTCACTTTCAAATTGAAAAATACACAGACAGGTAATATTTTGATATTTTGACTATTTGAAAATAAATATAATTGGGAAATTCTTGATTCAAGTTGGGTAATCATTCTTGGGAAAAACTGTGAAATAGTGCTAATTTTAAAAGAAACTTGGCTAGCACATATAACCAATATGTCCACAGAGTTGTGCATTTCTTGTGTGATAAATAAAGCTTATGATAAATCAGAATCTTGCCAATGGTCTGCTGTGCAGAACTCCATAGAGACATCCAGACTGATGTACCAATGAAGATCACATACCGTTTTCAAGGAGTAAAGAGGCATGATAGCAAACAACATAGACTTACCAGATGAGTGAGAACATTTGCAAACAAATGAGTAAAAGCAATAATTTACTTCAAACTCTTCACAGGTCTAGCACCAAATTTTAATCAATATATGTATAACCCATAAAAGCCAAGGGATCTATGTAGTACAACCTTAGAGTAATATTACATTCAGGAAATGAAAGTCCAGACACCAAAAATTACTTTAAAAGTAACTCAAATAATTTACTTGCATTTCTGAAAGACTCCTGATATGGTCTGGCTGCGTCTCCACCCAAATCTCATCTTGAATTCCCGTGTGTTATGGGAGGGACCCAGTGGGAGGTAACTTAGTCATGGGGGCAAGTCTTTCCTGTGCTGTTCTCACGACAGTGAATACGTCTCACAAGATCCGATAGTTTTAAAAAGGGGAATTTCCCTGCACAAACTCTCTCTTCTTGTCTGCCACCATGTGAGACATGCCTTTCACCTTCCACCGCGATTGTGAAGTTCCCCAGCCATGTGGAACTATAAGTCCAATAAACCTCTTTTTTTTTGTAAATTACCCAGATTTGGGTATGTCTTTATCAGCAGCATGAAGACAGACTAATATAGTAAACTGCTATCAGTTTACTATATTAGTCTGTGGGGCTCTGCTGAAAAGATACCCAAAAAATGTGGAAGTGATTTTTGGAACTGGGTAGCAGGCAGCAGTTACAACAGTTTGGAGGGTTCAGAATAAGACAGGAAAATGTAGGAAAGTTTGGAACACCCTAGAGACTTGCTGAATGGTTTTGACCAAAATGCTGGTAATAATATGGACAATGAAATCCAGGCTGAGGTGGGCTCAGATAGAGATGAGGAACTTGCTGGGAATTGAAGCAAAGGTGACTCTTGTTATGTTTTAGCAAAGAGACTGGCAGCATTTTGCCCCTGCCCTAGAGATTTGTGGAAGTTTAAACTTGAGAGAGATGATTTAGGGTATATGGCAGAAGAAATTTCTAAGCATCAAAGCATCCAAGAGGTGGCTTGAGTGTGTTAAAGGCATTACGTTTTATAAGGGAAATAGAGCATAAAAGTTCAGGAAATGTGTAGCCTGACAATGCAATAGAAAAGAAAATCCCATTCTCTGAGGATAAATTCAAGCAGGCTGCAGAAATTTGCATAAGTAATAAGAAGCCGAATGTTAATCCCCAAGACAATGGAGAAAAGGTCTCCAGGGCATGTCAGAGATCTTCATAGCAGCCCCTCCTATCACAGGCCTGGAGGCCTATGAGGAAAAAGTGGTTTCATGGGCTGGGCCCAGGGTCCCATGCTGTGTAGCACAGGGACTTGGTGCCCTGTGTCCCAGCCACTCCAGCCATGGCTGAAAAGGGCTAATGTAGAGCTTGGGCCATGGCTCCTGAGGGTGCAAGCCTCAAGCCTGGGCAGCTTCCATGTGATGTTGAACCTGCGAGTGCACAGAAGTCAAGAATTGGGGTTTAGGAACCTCCATCTTGATTTCAGAAGATGTATGGAAACACCTGGATGTCCAGGAAGAAGTTTGCTGCAGGGGCAGGGCCCTCATGGAGAACCTCTTCTAGAGCAGTGTGGAAGGGAAATGTGGGGTCGGAGCCCCCACACAGAGTCCCCACTGGGGCACTGCCTAGTGGAGCTGTGAAAAGAGGGCTACCATCCTCCAGACCCCAGAATGATAGATCCACCAACAGCTTGCACCATGTGCCTGGGAAAGCCACACTCAATGCCAGCCCATGAAAGCAGTCAGGAGGGAGGCTGTACCTTGCAAAGGCATAGGGGTGGAGCTGTCCAAGACCATGGGAACCCACCTCTTGCATCAGTGTGACCTGGATGTGAGATATGGAGTCAAAGGAGATCATTTCAGAGCTTTTAAGATTTGATTGCCCTGATTGATTTCAGACTTGCATAGGGCTTGTAGCACCTTCGTTTTGGCCAATTTCCCCCATTTGGAACAGCTGTATTTACCCAATGCCTGTACCCCCATTGTATCTAGAAAGTAACTAACTTGCTTTTGATTTTACTGGCTCAAAGGTGGAAAAGACTTACCTTGCCTCAGATAAATCTTTAAACTGTGAACTTTTGAATTAATGCTGAAATGAGTTAAGACTTTGGGGGACTATTGGGAAGGCACAGTTGGGTTTTGAAATGTGAGGACATGAGATTTGGGAGGGGCCAGAGGTGGAATGATAGGGTTTGGTTGTGTCCCCAGCCAAATCTCATCTTGAATTCTCACGTGTTACGCAAGGGACCCAGTGAGAGGTAATGGAATCATGATGGCAGGTCTTTCCTGTGCTGTTCTCATGCTAATGAATAACTCTCATGAGATGTGATGGTTTTAAAAAGGGGAATTTCCCTGCACAAACTCTCTTTTCTTGTGTGCCATCACATGAGATATGCCTTTCACCTTTCACCATGATTGTGAGGTCTTTCCAGCCATGTGGAACCGTAAGCCCAATAAACCTCTTTCATTTTGTAAATTGCCCAGTCTCAGGTATACCTCTATCAGCAGCATGAAAACAGACTAATATGACCCCATTTAAAAATAGCAACAACAAATTTTAAATCCTATTTCTTCTCTTTCCCAATTCTTTAGGGCCCAGAACTACTTCCAGAGACTGGTAATTACTAAATTTTTCAAAACTCTCTATTGAAACATAGCCATAAAGAGTAGACTGTATTATTGATATACTCTCTCCTTTCTGACCATTCCTCTCTGGGAAGAATATAATTCCCCATCCCATTAACATTGGCCTTGGCCATGTGACTTGCTTTGACCAAAACAATAAGAGCAGATGTAATGTATCCCACAACCAAGCAGACACTTTAATTGGTCTCTTGTGCTCACTTGGTCTCTTGTGCTCACTTCTATCTGCTTTTGGCCATGAGAAGAAAAAGCTCCAAGTAGCCTTGAAATGAGAAACACATAGAACAAACATGAACTTGATCCAGAGCCTGAAATGAAGTCACCAGAGCTGACCACAAACCGGTGAATGAAAAATCAATGTCTGGCTATGTAAGATGCTGAGATCTGGTGGTGTTTGTTACACAGCATATCATAGCAAAAGCTGATACACAATGAGACTTTCCTCCTTTCCCTCTGCTTCCCCTGTCTCCATCCCCAGCAAGCAAGAACTCTGCTTCTTTAGGAAGGGACAGGAGAGATAAATTGGAATGCACAGTACAAAATCAACTTGACTGGGAGAAGGAAAAAGTTTTACCTACATAATGATGGGAAAAGTGACATCATGCCATAGTAAAGGAGGCAACCTCTAAGACTGAGAAATAAAATCAGTGCGGCCATCAGCGAGCCCGGGAGTCAGCAAGGAGAGAAGCAGAGGCAGTGTCACCTCTGGTCCAATTGGAGGACTATAATCATCTCAAATAAAAATTAAGCCACTTTAACTGACTTATATGCAAGGAAGAGGTGGTATTTGGGACCTGGTGAGAAAGTATGCTGGGGGTAATTTAAGCCAGACAGGCCTGTAAAGACTGCCCATACCTACTTGATTGTTCTACACCCTGTATTGACCTGAGAACCCTGTGGCCCATGATCATGGCCTTAAAAATAAATAGTGACATTCTCTCAAATATGAAACTAAATATATAACTTAGAGCCTTCTCTTTAGTCAATACATTTGTCTCACCAATTGCCTTTGTACTTCCATCCTGCTGTGTGGCAGACCAAGGACTTGGTATTAATGTAGGTTTTGTATCATGAACAGTCTCACCCTTGACACATGCAGTTCCTTGGCAAAAGGTATTTGATTATGGTTGAAATGTCCTTAACTGAATGACCAGTTGGGATCTTGTTAGAAATGACTAGAAGCTGGGAGCTTCTCCGCCTCCAGACACATTGAGGATCACAAACCTTGCTCAGCAAAGTAGCCACCTTGAAGGCCCACAGCATCATCTCAGATCATGTGCCAGGACCACTCAGTCAAGATGAGTTCTGAAAATAAACTGACCCTTTGATTAAATCCAGCATTAAGCCTGGATTTTCCTCAGGCTCCTGAAGGTCAGAATCAATGCAGGCTCAAGGTAAGGAAGCCTTCACTGTCTCAGGAAAGTATAAACTCCTTAAGAGCCTTGTCTTTGCTACTGCTCACCATGCTAATGCCACAAAAAAAAAAATCTCTAAGCAATAAAAAAATTAAACCAACTGCTATTTTTCAAGCACCATGTCTCCCTGCTGCTGCCTAAAGGAAGCCTGTTTAAATGCTTTTTCTTTGGTTTTTCTTACTCCTTTCTTCTTCAAAAAACACCTCTTTTTTCTAACAAATTAATAAAGCAAGTCATTTTTCACCCACTTACTAGTACCAAGATAGGAAAATCCATTGTAAAGAGCTGATGAGGCAATTATAAGGAATGAGGGATGAACGCTAACATTTCTGCCCTGCCTGCATGACTACGATTTATAACTGTAAACCTGCAAATCTCTGGCTTATGTATGCAAATGTGGGTCCAATTAGTGATTCACCTGCAACTGCTAATTAAAAGGCCTGGGGTGATGGATTGCCACTAAGCAAGCAGGCAAGGGCCCGGCTGTCCAGCATCATCTATTCCCACACAAAGGACAGCCCAAGGAGAGAATCTCTGAAGATTAGCTCCCTAAAGAACCATCAGAATTTTATATCTACTAATTTGGAAGAAAAAAAAATAAGTCATGTGGGAAAATGTAATTATAATGCAGCTAGAAAATAAAAACAGGCAAATCAAACCAAGCATTGTTGCATCATTAAAAGAGAAAATGACCGTTCAGAGTAATTTTCCCATGGAATTCGAAACAACAAAAAAAAAGAATTGGAAAAAGGTTTGGAAGAAACCACATGTGATTCTTTCCCCTCCAATTACAACAAATTTCCATAGTTCTCAACTCAGCAAAATGCCTGAACCAAAGTTTGGCAAATAGCAGAGAATAAAGTTGTTAATAAAATAAAAAATCCAAGTCCAAGCCTTCCAGACAGAGCCAGGTTGAATAGGTTCTTGTATTACTTAAACTAGGTTTGGAGACGTTTATTCAATTTCTGACTTCCAGTTTCAGCTAAAACAATCTAATGAAAATTCAAATTAAAAAAAATAAAAAAATAACACCCTGCTTTTCACAGCCCACAAGTAGCAGCATTTCCAGATCTCCAGTTCCTTCTGATATAAAATGTGAGAATAGAATACCTCTTCCTTTGTCAGCCCTTTGGCTCAGTCACACAGACATAAATTACCAAACCATTGCTGTGGTCACAGTGCTTTATGATCTGCTGTCCCTCAAACCCACACCTCTTGATGACTGTCATGCCTCAACCCAAAGGACATCCATGGCAGCTACTATTTGGACCAAGAGCCAGGCCTGTGGTCACACAGACTTCGCCTTCAAAGGGCTGCTAAATGCAGGGTCTTGTTGGAATACGAGTGTTTCCTCCAGGCAGCCGTAGCATACATGGGGTAGATAAGGGCTCTTGCAGAACAGCTTCCCACACATGGCATCCTGGAGGATCTAATGAGGTGTCACGTAAAAAATACTCCTTAATTAAGTGACCTCAGAGGGGAAACAGCAGGTGGGCAACATCAGGGTGCTACTGGCAGGAAAATCAAATAGATGCTTATTAGCTTTACCTCATCAGTAAATATCACTGCCTTGGAGAATGAGAAAAATAAATAAATAACCCTTAGCCAAGGTATGTTGAAACACTGGCCTTTTAGTGCACACAGCTACGCCACCCAGTCTTCCATTTGCTCTGCTTTATTTACAGTCCCTTATGTTAAATTCATACACTAGTTTTACCCTCATTAATTAGTTGTATTTACAGTTAAAATAGACCATACCTTCCTAGATGAACTGTATCTGAGTATTTGCTGAGTCCTACTACATGCCAGGTGCTTCTTGCTGCATTACTTCGGAAACCTTTATGGCAACCAGGTGAGGCTGTGACTCGCCCGACATCATTCAGTTACCAAGTAGTAGAGCATGCATTCAAGCCTCCGTTCCATAGCAGCTGCCGCCCACTACTGACAGGGCACACTTTCTCCCCAGTCTTTGTCTTCTACTATGTTTAACTTGAGTGTGCTCCCTGTTCTTTTTGGAATCATCTTTTTGTGGCTTTTACCCACTAATCCCTGCTCTCTTCATTCTTCTGTTTTCTAAAGTTTTCCCAATTCTCTGCACTTCTTTCCTATGCTCTTAATTCTTTACCTTTCCCCTTTTCCCTTGACACTGACATCCCTAATGCTCACATTAACAATACATCAAGGAAAGACACAGACTATCCATACCATCTACCCTCACTCCCTCATTTAAAGAAACAATGGTGGGAAAAATTAGGCAACAAATCCAAGGGCCCACTGCCAGTCGGGAGTTGGACTCTGTTAAAACAATTAATTGGGAAGCCATTAGGCTGAGATGGCTCCAGCACCTTGCGTTATATAAGCAGACAGAAACCCAACTCACTGAAAACAGTAAAACAAAACTTACTCTTAGCTAATCAGAAACTGTCAGCTCACCTCTAGCTAGGGACTTTCCACTTTAACCAATGAAATATTTTATTTGTCTTGTTTTCAAAAACACATTATAAAAGTTTTATCTTTGCACACCTTCAGGGGAACCCTGAACTGCTTACAGTCTGGTGATGCCCAATTCATGAATCACTATCTGTTCAGATAAATGGATTACAATATGAATGTGCCTAATTTTATGTTAATAACTCAGTATAAAAATTAAATCTTGATTTTCACTTTGTCTTTTCAGCCTCTACAAGTTTCCTCTCATGCTCCTTAACCATAATCACACAGTAGAAGTCCACTTTTCCTCACCGAATAGCTTTCCTGGAGCTCTGCACCCCACCTGGGCTGTCCTGTTCAGCACTTTCAACACGTGTGCACCAGACTTGAGCTCCCTAAGGGCAGAGACCTTAGTTGATTGTCTCAAGCACTTGACACTGAGTTGGAGCCTATAAAACATTGTTGGATGACTGAATGAACGAATGAAGGAACCTGTTTCTTCACGAGTCCCAAAACACATCTTCTCTGTTTCTACCTGCAATTGTCTTAAAGTTCTCCCTGTCTGAAACACTTTACCCCATTGCTTTATTCTCCTGGTTTATTCCATTCACATCTCAAAGACACGCTCAAATCCCTTCTCTTCCTTTGAGCATTTGCAAAGGGCTCCAGCTTATCTGGATTTTTGTCATCACTGGTGTCCTGCAGAAATCATCCATCTAGGCCAGTGGGTCATGCCTATAATCCCAGCACTTTGGGAGGCCGAAGCAGTTGATCACAAGGTCAGGAGTTCGAGCCCAGCCTGACCAACATGGTGAAACCCCATCTCTAATAAAAATATAAAAATTAGTTGGGCATGGTGGCACGTGCCTATAATCCCAGCTACTCTGGAGACTGAGGCAGGAGAATCACTTGAACCCAGGAGGTGGAGGTTGCAGTGAGCCAAGATCGTGCCACTGCACTCCAGCCTGGTGACAGAGCGAGTCTCCATCAAGAAAGAAAGAAGAAAGAAAAAGAAAGAAAGAAAGAAAGAAAGAGGAACAAATCATCTATATAATTCAATCTAAAATTGAATTATATGCAGTTTGCTTCATTCATGTTAGTCTTATCACAAGATCTTTTGGAATAAGTATCAATTCTTATATTAAAATAACAATTAGTATTTTGCTAGAGCTTTGTAGCTCACAAAGCACTTTTTTCACACAATATTATCTCCTTCAGTCCTCTCAGCAACCCCACGGGGTAGGTATTGGATGCATCTGCTCTAGTTCCAGGTAGCTTCTGCCTAGTTCTGTGAGCGTCAGAGTCAAGGCTCTTCCTTCACAGTGCTGCCCTGTGCCATGTGAGGATTGCCACTGATACACTTGCTAATGGACAAAAGAATTCATATATACATTCAGTAGCACTTCACATGTTTTTAACCATATGCGTTTTGAAATTAATACCCCAACACTTCCCTAATCTACATTTTTCTATCTTTCGTTTAATCTTAATCCCCTACTTCCCTTTTATCCCTATCACAACAAATTAGCTGCATAATCAGAAATCTGGATTCCTTTCACTCAGCCTTTAGATCATAAACTCATCGCACAGTTAAAATTTTAAGGTGATTAAAGCCATTGCCACATATTTACTGTCAAAGTAGATTTAGGATTTGGTCACGGAGGCTACTTGAAATTATCCCATTTATTATACCACCGGGGAAAAGTAAAGGTACTGGCGCTTGTTCTACCCGAAAGACAAGCTAATGTGAATCAGGCTGATTAGAACTTATTCCCAAGTGATTATGTTTTCTCCTTTTGAAAGAACTTGGGTCACAGAAGTTCAAAAGGAACTCAAAGGAGGTTCTTGTAAAAGAGTGTTTGAAGACCCGTTGTCTCTTGGCCTCTACTCAGAATCAATGCCCAAGAATGATCCTGAATTTAAGGAGCCCTCCACTTGGGCGAAGTGAACACTAACATTTTCATTCTGCCAGTGGATTTTGTTGCTTTGGGTAACAATTTTGCATTTCAAAATCCTTTCCCCTAGGTTTCACCAAGTATATTCTCTTACAAAAATGTGTGATCTCATTGAACTTTTTGTAACATGAACTTATATGCATATTGTAACATGCAGTTACCATGCTTGATATGGGGACAAGTTAGGGGCAACCTGAGAGAACAAAAGTTACACAAGAATTAAGTTATTTTAAATGAAATCCTGAAACTATTCCATATGATACTACAGATACATATCATTGTACATTTGTCAAAACTCATAGACTGTACAACACCCAAAGTGAGCCCTAATCTAAACATGGACTTTGGGTAATTATGTCAATGTAGGTTCATCAATTATAAGAAATGTACCACTCTGGTAGGGAATGTTAATAATGACAGAAGCTCTGCATATGTGGGGGCAGGGATATATAGGGATATACAGGGAGAGCTCTCAATTTTGCTATGAACCTAAAACTGCTCTTACGATGTCTTTTTCTTTAAAAAATAAAGTCTGCTTTTAAAAAAATCAACTTTTGCTAATATACACACATACATGCATATGTTCAATACTATTCTGGTTTTTGTTGATAAGAGGTCAGAAATATTCATGTACCTTGATTGCAAATTGCTTTTACTTTCACATCATGACATTTCAGTGTAAGAGAAACAATGAAAAGTGGGTTCCAACAAAGAGGCCAAGAAACCCACTAAAAGAATTAAGTCTGATTCCCAATAACTGCGGAAAAACCTCAACAGAAATTCAGCCAGCTTATGGTCAGTTTTAAACTTAAATTCATCTTCAAGATTTACCAGCTGGAAGAGATGAGCTGCAGGAATCGATGCTTGCACAGCCTTTTCCAATCTTCACTAATAACCATCCCTTAGGAAAGAATGCTTTCTTTTATTTTCTGCCTTTTACCCATAACCTGTCAACAACCTCTTCCATGCAACTGGCAAGTGAAAACCTTCTGTCAATAAACAGCTCATGCACTTGTCTATAGCATCTGGGAACTTCTTTCACAGGTTGCCCACATGAACAAAGGACAGGGCTTTTTCTTGGGCAATTCCAATTAAGTAGCTTCAGCCACTTTATTAGAAACTAGCTAGACAAGGCCAGGCCTGGTGGCTGACGCCTGTAATCCCAGCACTTTGGGAGGCCGAGGTCAAGAGATGGAGACCATCCTGGCCAACATGGTGAAACCTCGTCTCTACTAAAAATAAAAAAATAGCTGGACGTGGTGGCACATGCCTGTAATCCCAGCTACTCAGCAGGCTGAAGCAGGAGAATCACTTGAACCCAGAAGGCAGAGGTTGCAATGAGCCGAGATTGCACCACTGCACTCCAACCTGGTGACAAAGCGAGACTCCATCTCAAAAAAAAAAAAAGAAAGAAAGAAACTAGCTAGACAGTAATCTAGACAGAGCTGTTTGTCCGCTGTTGTTTCTACTCTTCCCTCAGCACTGACTTTCTGAAGCTCCCAAAGGTCTAATTTTTCAAGTCATTTGTCTACTTCCAACTGTCCTTGGTAGAAGATTCTAGTGATAATATATTATGACTGAACCAAGTTTTCCCTAGTTTATTAATTCATACAAACTAATTAATTTTTCAACCATGTGCTTCCTGAGACCCCATAACAACTTCTTTCAACTCCAGATTGTCAAGCACTCACATGTGTGTTATCTTTGGCATAGGAGCCAGTAAGAGGGAAAGTAGAATAGCCAGAAAGCAGAGAAGGAAACCTGTTATTCTTAGAAAAAGGTCAGAAGCCATCTCTTATCTCAAATCAACAAAGACTGTGAAAGGAAAAAGAAAGGTGAGTCTTGTATATAGGCCATAATCCATCACTGTAAGTCCAGTAAACCTATCATAAGGAGGTCCGAGCTTGCTTCTGTTTTCTAATAACATTTCTTTGCCCATCAAATAAGAATTAAGATTCTTATCTTGTTATGGTGGCAACGAGCCTTGCTTTTAGGATGGAATATCATTTAGAATTTGTACTCAGAAATTGTCTTGACATTTTTCTCTTGTCGATCTGAAGAGAAAGAGGAAGCCCAGGGAAAAAAGAAGTATTCACAGAGTGAAGAAGTATCGAGTTCCTTTTACAGGAACCTTGTAACTCTTCTTTTCATTACCGGTTCTTCATTTTAGGAAGAGCTGGAGATAAAAATTGCTGGGGTAATCAGAATACAGGTCTCATGCAATGCATTTCATGTGTCCTCTAATGATTCCTACTAGATCCTAATAGGTTAGAGAAAGTGATCCATTAGTTGCACGTCTTCCATCTGTCAAATCCTTTCCCACACTCCTTGGTAAATTCCTCAAATCTGCCTTTTTTTCTTTTTTTTTTTTTTAGTGAGACAGAGCCTTGCTCTATCACCCAGGCAGGAGTGCTGTGGCACAATCATGGCTCACTGCAGCCTCAACCTCTAGAGCTCAAGCATGTTCCTTTTACTTCAGCCTCCCAAGTAACTAGGACTATAGGCACATACCACCACACTCGGCTGATTTTTGTATCTTTTGTTTGGTTGGTTGGTTTTGGGTTTGATTTAGTTTGGTTTGGTTTTTTTGAGACAGAGTCTCACTCTGTTGCCCAGGCTGGAGTGCAGTGGCATGGTCTGAGCTCACTGCAACCAGTGCCTCCAGGGTTCAAGCAATTCTCCTGCCTCAGCCTCCCGAGCAGCTGGGACTACAGGCACACACCACCACACCCAGCTAATTTTTGTATTTTTAGTAGAGATGTGGTTTCACCACATTAACCAGGCTGGTCTCAAACTCCTGACCTTGTGATCCACCCACCTTGACCTCCCAAAGTGCTGGGATTACAGGTGTGAACCACCACACCTGGCCAATTTCTGTATTTTTAGTAAAGACAGGGTTTCGCCATGTTCCCCAGGCTGGTCTCAAACTCCTGGACTCAAGCAATCTGCCTGCCTCAGCCTCCCAAAGTCCAGGGATTACAGGCGTAAGCTACCACCCCCAGCCTCTGGCTTTTTTCTAGCCACATTCAACTTTTATTCAATTAACTACATCTCCAAAACTTCCCATGCGCCCACGAGGAAGTCAGTAGAGGTATGAATGAAATAAGACTGGCTATAAGTTAATTTTTGAATCTGAGGGATGAGTATGTGAGGGTTTATTACACTCTTCATTAGCTGTTGATATACTTTTATGTATATTTGAACTTTTCCTTAATAAATATCTTATAATAAGAAGTCTAACTATCCATCATCTCAGTCAAGTGCAGGGTTTTAAATAATAAATTCTGAAAAAAAAATCTTCCAAAAAATACTATAGTGTCATAACTATTCTAAATTCTGCCCCTAGACAGTATAACAAAGCCCTTTCTTGTCCCTTACTGCAGGTAATTCAGATGACACACTCTTACCTCCTCTCTGCCCTTCTCTTGCGCTTATAAAACATAATCAGTCATTTTGACTGGAGCATGGTGGATTCTTAGTTCTATGATTCTCAATACTACTGTATGCATCTCCTCTTCTGGTTAGGAAAGGCAACCCCCAAAGGAATGGCTTGCCAACTGACAAATTAGCTGGGGAGATCATTTGTTGGCAAATCTTCTGTAACTCCAATGTAGTAAATGCTGTTGGTGCCCTGCCTTGATCCCCTTCACCAGCCGGGACACCAGCCTCTCGCTGCAGAGAAGGTTGGCTAGGGCCGTGCTGGTAAATGTTTAACATCTGGCTGCTTGTGGGAGTGTAAGGCCTGGGATTTGTAGCTTTTGTTGATTTTCATGACATAAATGGTTCCATCTTGGCTGATTGCAGGCTGTCAGGGTGAAGTCACAGAATGGGGATTTGGGAAGTGATGTGCAGTCAGCACTTGTAAGCTGTGATGAGCTGACTCCAGCATGCCATGGCTACATACAGCTTATAGCTGTTCCTTTCTCTGGGGAATTGCCTCCTGACTGAAGAGTGTCCCCTTTTAGGCTTCACCCATGGATACCTGTAAATAATCACCAACTGATATGGGTGTACAAAATTCCAGCCCCTTTCCTCAAGGTGGTCAATTCTGTGGAGTGAATTATTCATCGGAACCCAGCCACCCCCACCCACACACACACAATGAATCAGATCACATTCCTTGAGACCACATCATTGTACAGCTCTTTGCCCTTTCCTATCCTGCTTCTCTCACTTATTGGCAAGTTGTTCCCCATAAAGAATATGCCATGCCCTCAGGGAATTGCATGTGGGTGAATGCTTGCCTCAGGCTCTGCTTCAAGGAAACCCAGCCTGAGATACATCCAAAACGTACCCCAAGGGTAAGCTTCCCCAAAATTTCCCTCCAGTATACTCCAAATAATACAAAGAGATCATTATAATCTCAGGAGATACAAAAGTACACCCCAAAGCATCCAACTACAAACCCCACATTTTTAGTCTTTTTTCACAGCAAAAATGCATGCAAAATTTTAACCTATATTCCATAATATCTCTGTTTAACACTAAAAATATCATATTTTTCTCCAGAATTCTCGTGTAGAATCAATGTTCCAAGACACTAGACTATATATGTCCCATGGCTGTTCCAACTGTGAAGGTGCACATGCCCCAGTCAGAAAAGCCTGAATCAACTTGAAAGCTACTCAAACCCTAGGTGCTCAGCTTTCAACTCAACACAATGAGCAGTGTGCATTGCCAATCCTCAGAGACTGTCTCTTCAGCACTAGAAGGTCGTAACATACCTACTCCAAACACAGTGTTGGTATATCCCAGTTTCTCCTTTAGTTTAATCAGGAAGGAAGGGAGGGAAGGAGAGTAAAAAAGGAATGAATTCAACCACTGAGAGTTAGACTTAAAAATGATCTTCACGTATTGTTTTGTATCTTCATTCTACAGACGAGAAAACTAAGATTTGGAGCACAAAGTAATTTGCTGAAGGTCAAGAAAGCAGTTAATGCTGGAACCAAGCTCCCCACATCTCTGGATTTTCAGTCCAGAGGTCTCTCTGCTTGTCCATGTTGCCTGCAGGACAACTTTGGTATCAGTACAGGAGCAGAAGGATGTGCAATCTGCAGTCACTCAGTCAAATGCCTCTGCTGATACCCCGGGGTTGAATGGCAGATTTTTTTAGAATGGCAGTTTTTTTTTTAGCATGGCAGCTTTCAGACTCCAAGTGTTTCTGAGTGTGTGATAGAAACCACCACTACAACCAAAACTGGCCGAAGTGGAGACTTGTTTTGTACTTTCCAGCTGTATTTCCTTGATAATAGATGGTCTGAGAATGCCCTCTGGTGCCTTCCTACTGTGTCTTCAAGCACTTTATAGGCAGGAGGTGGCTGTGGGAAAGAATGAAGAAAAGCTAGACTCCTGGAAATGGTTTTTTCTCACTAAAAATGTGGTGTGGGTGTACTGTCAGCAAACTGTGGCAGAATTTGACCAGGAAGTTGGATAAAAACATAATGCATGGTTACATCGCCTCTGTTGCATTTGCCTTTTTTTCTCTAACAATGAATATAATTCTTTTTCATTGCACAATGACTTAAATACTTACCCAACTCATATTATATTAATACAAGGCATAGAAATAATAACAAATTGGTAGGCATAAAAAATCTCTGACACGATTTTAATTTAGGCGTATCCTTTTCTGGTTTTCTGCATAATATGATCACCATTTCCCAAGAACGTGAGCAAAAGTACACCCCCTGGATCCTCAGAATGGGGCGCACTTTCTCAAGTACACTGCCACTTCATTTTTTTTTTGTCCTAGGTTTTTTTTTTTTTTTTTTTGAAAGAAAGAAAAAGAGAGGAAAGAAAGTGAGAGTGAAAGAAAGAAAAAGAATGTACGAGAGAAAGAAAGAGGAAGAAAAAGAGGGAGAGAGAACAGGATTCTTGTTCTACTGCCCAGGCTAG